>CM032066.1:11224775-11237776 GCA_018831715.1 Matsumurasca onukii | reverse complement strand
AAAGTAAACACAACCAGTCTTTTTCACGACTACCATTCACTAGGTGTATTGCTTATAATTTTATAATAATCCGCGGTTGGGCCCGGAAGGACCACGTTGCTGGACGGTGTTAGAATCGGGTCGAGTGCTTATAACTAGACATATAACGTACTATAACACATGTCACATGACACAGTAGGACAGGCCGGAATAAATCTGCCTCGTCCACGGGATGCTCCACCCACGTTCATCGCAACCAGACTCTCGGGGATTATGGACCAGGTCGTCGGCAAGTGGAAGGAAGCAGGACTACTGATCCCGAACCGCCAGCTGCGCTACGCCATGCCGATGTTCCTGGTCCCGAAGCCGGACGGAGGAGTGCGTCCGATCATTGATTATTCTTCATGGACGCCGCATATCATCGCACCCAAGTTCTCACTCCTTTCGTCCGGTGCCGCCTTTAAGAAGATCTTCCCGAGGGCCTGGTTAATCAAGATCGACCTCAAGTCCGGTTTTCATCAGCTCCCCCTCAGTGCCAGGTCGATGGATTACAACGGCATTTTCTACAAGGGTCAAAAGCTCAGTCTGTCACGCCTCCCCATGGGCCACGCTCTTGCTCCAGCGATCTTCCAGAGGTGGTCAGAAGGAGTCCTACGACGAGTCGCCAAGAAGTCGGGGTGTGAGTTCATCGCGTATCTGGACGACTGGCTCCTGTGGTCTCCCACCCGAAGAGGAACTACACGCCGCCATCACGGAGGTTGAGGCCATGGGAATCACGATCAACTACTCCAAGTCAACGCTCATCCCGACCAAGACGGTGACCTACCTGGGGTTTCTTCTCTCCACCGAGGATCATACCATCAAGCTCCTGCTGGGGACATTATGACAAACTGACTTTCCTGCTTCGCCTGGTACGAGGGGGAACGGACAAGGACCGGGAGCGGATACATGGATTTGCCAATTGGGTGGTGTACAATTCGAATGCCAATGTTCTTGACCCGGGACATATTAGACGGTGACCCCACATGGCTCCAAGCTGCCCTCAGAGATCTGGACGTCTTGCGACCCAAGCCCATCATGGACGCGCTGACAACAATCAACCTGTACACGGATGCGACACCCCACTCGACGGCGGCGATCATCCCCTTCCTGGATCTGGCCCACGCACGGCTCTTCGAACAAGAAGAAGAGATCAACTATGCGGAGATGATGGCTGCGATCGACGGGCTGTGCTGGGCCAGCAGCGAACTTCGGGATACACATATCGTCCTGTATACCGACAACGCAACCGTTTTCTCGACGCTGCGATCCGGGAAGGGATACCTGTTCAGAAGACATCTCCTGCGGCGGTACTACCTTTCCATGATCCACGGACTACACGACAACACCTTCGAGGTTCGTGCGGTCGCAGGGGTAGACAACCCGGCCGACCTGCCGTCGAGGGAGGTGCTGCAGTTCTTACATCGCATCCGTGGAGCAGAAATCCGGGGTTCGCCAGACGACAGAGGCTTCTATGAATCACGTCAAATCTACATCAGAAGACAACAAATGTAAATTTTGTTCAAAACTGTTAGACTTACCACCTGTTTGTAAATTATAATAAAAGAACAGCGGCCGCACCCGCCTTCTGCGGGGCGGTACGCGTGGCGTGCTTCTCCTCACCATGCCTCTCTCGCGCTGGCGCGCTGTTCCGGGCTTCGCCACCATCCGAATTTTCGGCATGGTGGAGAGGCGCGGTGGAGCGAGTCAGTCGTCGGAGAGCAGTGGTTTAACACGCACAACAACGAGTTATTCTAAAACACAGTAGCACTGCTGTAGTGGCGGGAAATAGTGTACTGGAGGAACATGCGAGCCCGGTCTTACGTTCAAATGAATTGAAACCAATGTCAATCTTTAGTATACAATTAGTATGTATTAGTTTACCTGTTTGCACAATTAGTATACCTACCGGGATCTCTCAAATAACGCCTTAAAGGTGCCCGATTTAGGCGTGACCAGCCCGGCCATGTTTTGCCCGGGGTGAGTAAAAATTTAACAGTGGGTGACACAGTTCCTGACAAAACTTTTTCACATAGCTTAAAAACATTACCTAGCCTTTTCTTTGAAGCAAGGCGATTTTTAGCATGTCTTAACCAAGTGCCTATCGTTTCCTCTACGAGCTTGTCGCTCACAGCTGAAAACTGCAACTTAACTGCATCTGAAAATAATACATATTATTAAAAATAATAATACTGAAAAATAATTTACTATATTATTATTAAAATAGTATGTGTCAAAATAAATTGATAATGCTGATTAATATTACTTTGCAGTGAGGACAATCTCATTATTTTTAAATTAAAAGTTAGTTGTAAGTTCAAAGCAAAGACTTGTTAGTTAAGAGATGGCAAGTTAGGATCACAGCAACAAATTTTCAATAGCATTCCACGAGTGTAATTAATAGTTGTTGGTGTAACGGACGCTAGGGCCTACCCCGAGACAATAGGCAGGCCGCTTCAATGAACCTGCGTGAATTCGGAGACCCAATTGACTGACAGGTATATTGCCTTCGATGTTTGTTACGGTTGAGTGCACATGCCATAACATCGAAGGATCTAGAACTTCAATCCTATTTGCTGAGAGCCTAGTCACGTGATGTTCTAGGCGTTTCGAGAAGCTCCGAGAATTATCTACGGGGATATATAAACTCGCGCTTAGGAGCCCCCAGCAGTCAGTTCCGGATAGTGAATGAATGTGAACGAATCGGGGCCGCGTTCCCCTTGTGAACGAATAGTCCAGTTTAAGACTGTGTAAGAAGGTCCGCGTACCTTGTGAACGTGTAAGTGCTGTGTGAACATACAGGGTCACATCTCAGTGCGTGAACAGTGTTAGTGTTAGCCATTGTCGAGGCATCATCACCCACTGTTGGATTCCCGACTGAAGAGTGCTACGAGAACACGTGAGTAAACAGACTTCGCGCCGGAGGGAGAATAGACTGTAAAGTGTAACTAGTGTCAAATTCCAACCAGTGTCATGTGACGATGTTGTGAAAGTGGTGGGCTCTTTGAAGAGTTCAAAAAGTAAAGATGTGTTTGGCCTTTCAAGTGTCCTAGTCAAAAAAGTGATATGGTCAATCATCATACCCTAACCTGGTGTATTAACGAGTGTTTATCTATGGGCTTCTTCCCAGATAGTCTCAAACTTGCCAAAGTTGTGCCCATATTCAAGAAGGGCGATAGAAGCCTACCAAGTTCTTACAGGCCTATCTCTGTGGTGCCCGTTTTTCACGGATCTTGGTCCGTCGTCAAAATCCAGGTACTTTCTTCGAAACAAACAACCTTTTTCCAAATTTCAATTCGGGTTCCGCTCAGGCTTGTCAGTGGTTGATGCGGTCGAGAGCCTTGTGTCAGTTATCTACAGGGGGTTCGAATCAGGTTCTTATACTTGGACCTCGCTTTGCGATCTCACCAAGGCTTTCGACTGCATCCCCCACAACATACTACTTTCCAAATTAAATCATTATGGCTTTTCCAGCACCGATTTGTCATTCTTCGACTCATACCTCTCAAATCGCAAACAGAGGGTGTGTGTTAACGGGAGGGTATCAGACGATGTCTTGGTACCCCATGGCGTACCACAGGGATCGGTTCTTGGTCCTCTGCTGTTCCTGGTTGCAATCAATGATCTACCTTGTGAGCTACCCTCTAATGTCATCTTGTTTGCCGATGATTCTACTTTTTTCTGGTCAGATTGTAACTTAGATATCTTAAAAGACTTTATGTGCTCTGTACTTACCAATGCAAAATTGTGGTTTCAGGCAAATCAACTAGTTTTAAATGATTCTAAAACCCAAAATATTGTTTTTTCACTTAAAGCCTGTAATGTCAACCTAGATTCAGATATAAACCTAAACAGCTCTGTCAAACTGCTAGGCATCCATATCGATTCCAAGTTGACTTGGTTCGATCACATTAACTACTGTAGTGGGAGACTATCTAGAGTTATTTACTTGCTGAGACATCTGAGTAATTGTATCCCTAAGCAGCATTTAAGAAATGCATATTTTGCTTTTTTTCATAGTGTTCTACTCTATGGTCTCAGATTATGGGGCAACAGCTCAGCTATCAAGATTGTGCTAATTTTGCAGAAAAAAGCTGTTAGAATTCGCTCACCAGCTCACTGTAGACCTTTATTTGTACAAGAGAATATTTTAACAGTCATCAATGCTTTTTGTTTTATGTCTTGTTAATGTTAAACGTAATTTAGAAAACTACGATTTAAGAGGTGACTGTCACACCCACAACACTAGAAATAAGTATCTTCTCAATGTTCCACAAATTAGATTATCTAAAACCCAGTCTAGTCCTAATTTTATTAGTATTAAATGTTTTAATAAACTGTGTCAAAAATCTCGTATTGTCTCCGAAGTTAAATTTAAATCTTGTGTTTTTCAGTGGCTACTTGTAAATCCATTTTATTCTATTGACGAGTTCCTAGATGTGCCAAACCCTATTGAATGTTTTGATTGATTGTTATTTATTTATGTACAACTGTTTTGTTCTGTGTTTGTGTTTTTGAATTATTTACTCAACGTACAGATTTATCTTCCATGTCACAATTCATTTATCTAGTCATTGCTCATGTTAACGATAAACTTTATATTTATGCTTTATTTACCATGTTAACCAACGTACTATTTTCTATACCTTTTATATTTAAAAGTACTGACGAAGTCTATTATACTTATGTATTTAATGACAAATAAAGATTTCTGATATCTAGTAAAATAAGTAAATTACCAGCAATTTTTAATTCTGGTGAAAAAAACTGTGAGAAAAACAGTACGTTTGGCACACTAATACTACTATACAAACCATCTACCTGTGTGTAAGAAAATGTCTATTGCTCATTTAAAAAGTTGTTTGACAATGCTAAGAATCTGGTATTACTTAATTAAGTATTAAAACATCATTACTCAAACTATTGCAAATAACTTTTTCAATCATTTCAGGCTTGGTTTCGTGCACCGTAATTTGTCAGTGTATAGTTTATCTTGTGACAAGGCTTGATTTTAGACCATGTCTAGTGCTGCGATTTTTACTTTTGGGTGACAAAAATTGAGGTCGCTGTGTCATCAGCCTGACTTATATAACTCGCATATTTTTAAAATAATGTTTATAAATGATCATATATAAAATAATGTATCCTGCAAGTATTCAAGATATGGGATAAACAAAATTCACAGTGTATACAGTATATAATCAGTAATATTCACAGTGAGTATTGGTCTTACAACTGAAGTGGTGCCAAGCAACTTACCAGGGAACAATTAATGTACTTTTTAGAAGAGCTTTCAAATTTTGTTAAAACCATTTCATTTAAGTTAAAAGAGGTTTGTTTACTGTAGTGGATTGTACTATATTTTGTAACTAGTTGACAGTGTTTAAAATGAGCTATACAGTAGTCCGTTCTCTGTTTGCACAGATATAGAGGTTGATCTGTAGGTGGATAAAAATTCTTCACCCCCTAAAGCCAAATGGTACACAAATGACTTTGATTTCATGAAAGGATCAAATCTCTAATCATAACTATATAACTCACCCATAATGACTGTGACCAGTTTTAGAGTTTTAAACACTCTTTTCCCTTTTTGTCCAGCCCAACTAAATTGGCACGCCAACTCGTCAGTCATAGCTGCACGCAGACACCTTCTACAGCAGTCTCCTGCACTGGACCCTCTGCGCGATAAATTTGGTCTGAAACATGGTGTACAAGTTGTATTTAAACTAGTTGTACAAATGTACCATTCTGTAACTCAAGCAGAACGGTTAAGTTAAATTTACTGTAGTACTCAATGTATATTTTCTGATATTATTTCCCAATATCACACCTTAAAAGCAGCTACATTTCCAGAGTTGTAATTTTGAGGCAGTTTTCAAGAATAACACTGACAACATTTAGTTGAAGATGGTTGTGAGCCAATTTATTCTCACAGTAATTCGATTCAAATAATTTTACTACGCTTAAGTAATAAAGTAAAAAACCCAAAACTTGTTAATGAAAAATATCATACATGGAAATACCATTTCAAAAAAAATCATCTCAATAATTGGTTAAGTGTACAGGTTTCTGTTAAAGATGAAAAGAAAACTCTCCCATAGAAAGTTGTTAAACATAAAATATAAACAGCTCACCAGGTCTTTCGGCGACTTTTGACTTGCCAATTCTTCCTCAACCAGCTCAAGGCTGCCTAATTCCGAGACTGGGAGGACCTGAGCAAATAATGGAGGAAGTTGGGTTTCTTCCTCAGCAGGAGCCGTGACGGTGTTAGATTTCTCTACCAAATGCACATGGCTGAGGATGGTCTTTAAGGAGGCCAGATTTTTTATTACCAGAGACTCAAAGGTTCCTGAAAAATACAACAATTTAACTATTAAATTTAATTAATGTTGCATACTGATCGTCAAGTATTCTTCGGTTTCGAACTACTTTATAACGCCATAAAAATATTCATCTAAATAATAATATTATAAAACTAAAACACTACAGAAAAATTGGGGCCTGGTTTTAGGACGTGATTACACAGAGAAAAAGAAGGACTTGTCAGCAAGTTCCAGTAAGTTTTGTTTAAAGGTTAACTTTAAGACGTTGAATGCCATTTTGTACTTTTACTAGTTTACATTAAAAGGTTTTTATTTTAAAAACCCAGTGGGTTCGTTTGAATAGCTTTGCTTTTGGCAAGATCAACAAGATTTTAATCCTGTGCAAGCCATCCTAACTATAGATTAAAGGGCTAACTTCTAATCTAGCCTTTTCTCAGCCTGAGTTTGACGGATTATATAAAAGAGCACAAAATTAATCAATGGTGCACAGGACCAAGCACCCATAAGGCCAACCTAGGCCATGGCCTAAGGCGCAAGGGGGGCGCAAAAAACGACAAATTGTTGTATTGTACGAAGTACGACAAATTGCAAGTATGAAGTACTGTATTTGCTTTTTACATTTTTTGGAATGTCGATAACTGTTATTGTGTGATTTATATACATTATTATTTAATTAATTAAAAATGGCTAAAAATGAGTAAATGGCTAAAATAGTTCCAAATTAGGCTCTAGAACGAGGGTTAAGGCGGAGGTTCACGACCGAGGACCTTTGATACTTTGACCGAGACCAGTGACTGCGATCTATGTATTTGTCATCTAGCTTTGAACGAGCGCTAGTTCGCATGTGGCAGAGACAGGGGACATGCAGAAGACACCGAGGCACATGTTGATCGTAGTCTCCTGTCTCTACTATCGGATTCAAAATCAATATACTCGAGTTTGAGCGGGTGCTGTATGCAACTCAGTGAACGTAAAATTATGGCAATCACATCAACATTTTCAACGTTTGTATGAATGTTGTAATGTACTTTTTGAGATAATTTTAAATAAAAACAATTGATTATGACTCTATTGAACTCTTTATTAGTTCTAAATCATGATGAATATATCTACAGTTATATTATATTCAGCTTTTGTAAGTTGAGCAGAGGCAGTTTTGATGGCAGGTGATTGAATGGCTGAAGTCTTTCCACTACTGCTTCCAAATTCTAACCTCCGGTTTAGTTCCTTTGAATGGGTTGGTTGTGAGGAGCTTTTTTTCCTTGGAGAGGACCATCTCTTTAAAGGGACTTGTGGAGGCGATGGTGTTCGACTGCTATCGGACTGTTCAGGCGAGACTTTACCTCTTTAATGAAGAGGTGGCTCTTCTTCGTCATCAGAAAAAAACTTTACTAACTCTTTTCCTGGCACCCCTACCAGGACTAGGCGCCTAACTCTCCGTATTTACATCAGATGTAAACTGTGCCAAGTTGAGCTTTGTGCGTGCAACTGAGTAACTGTCTGAAACAGGAAACAAAATTGTCAAAATATAAATCATGTTTGTAAAACAAGCAGAGTAAGTAGTAAAGTTATAAAACAGATAGTATCACTGATTTTATTTTTAATTTGCATTACACAGGAAAAAGACACCATTGTTTTTTTCATAATTGTTATCTTGGAAAGATTTTAATCTTAACATGTTTTTTATTTTATTTATTTTGTTTGATTTTAACGGCTGTTTCTTATTACAGCATGTAAAGAGTTCAGGACAAACAAAACTCCAATACAAATATATCCACAGGATAATTTTACCACACCAAAAAAACATGGAAGGAAACCTCAGTAAAGCGTCTGATGCAATGCTAATGGTTTTATGCTACAATTTGTTTATTATTAAAAATGTATTCAATTTAGCTTAAAATTAACTTACTATATAAGTTTTGCCGATTCGTCTCACATCATAAGTGGTCCAGGACAAGGTTCCTGATTTCGGTTCCACTTGCTTTTCTATGAGGACTTTTAGTCCGTTGCTGCTGCAAATTGGCCAATGGCAACAGTTTTCTCCGACCATCCAATTTGTTGGGACAACTTCTACTTCATTAGATTCAATAAAATTGACAACACAATACGGCATCTGAAATAACAAAGCTTAACTAGAGTTCAGTTCATCAAGACTATTATTCAGTTGTTAAAATTTCATGAGTAACACGATAGCAAAATAGCACTAACAACAAAAATATTTATATATTTAGTTTAATCCTATACTACGTCAAAAAGTACGGTAGCCATAAATCTGCTTTTCGTTCTCAAAACATGAAATAGGCCTAATGATTGAACTGTAATACGAAATTACATACCCTAATAAAATTGTGAACAAAGACACAAATCTGGTTGTATTCCTGGCAATTCTTCTTATTTTAATCCTTCAAGTGTATTAAAGGCATTGACACAAAAACACCTTTTAAACGGCAGCATCACAACTTTTCTTACTATATCTTCTACGGGCCAGACTTGAAGTTTCTTTTATTTTTTCATTAAGTTGATGACTATGTAAGAGGAATCGCATGGCTTTTTAAACAAATCACCTTGTTTACTAAGCCTATTGTCAATAACAACCATCTTGCCTAATATTTGATATACTATATTATTATTTATGTTTCTAACTGATGAAGATACCAGACTTCATTAGGTATCAAATATATTTGATTTTAAATTTCTATTTAGTCATTGTTTTAACAGACGTAGCTCTGATATGACTTCAAATATCTGAGTCTGTAACAATTAGCTATATTATTCAATCTATTACTGTCCCATCGTTGATTTGGCAGTGACTGTCTCGAAGTTGGGTGGACAAACTAAATTCTGATGCTTTTATAATTTTCCTGTACTGTGGGTCGGACAATGATCTATGAGGGTCCAGTTGTGTGAAGATCTCTGAATTCTATTTTGGGATTGTGAAGGGTATCAGTATTGAGACTGGGGTTTGCAGTTTCCGCAGCTATTCTTGTAGTCGGTTCGTTGTTGTAGTTGTATTGTAAATTGGCCAATGGCCAATTGTGGTATTGTAATGGTTACAGTAATGGCTGGTTTGGTTTCAAGGATGATTTTAAAATTTGCATATAGTTTTCGAAAGGAAATGCATTGCTGTTTTGAGGAGCCAAATGTGTCAACATCATCAGATAAGTGGAGAAGTTCATGGACATTATAAGACACCAAATTGTGTCCATAGATTTCTATAAATCACTTGACAAAGCGATTTAACAGTCTCTGTGCATACTTTATTTCTAAGCAGCTGTCTTCTTTTAGCAATAAATTAGTTGCCACACTGAGAACATAAAGTTCTCAGCAACATCCCTTCTAATGTCCTTCACTTTTGCCATAACTACTAAGCCTGGTACAAAAGGAACTGTCTCAGTTCTTGTTGCCAGAAGGAAAAGTCTTCTATCGTCCTGGTCTTACTAGCAAAGTCAGAGGGCATAAACATTTTGAAAGAAGCCAATACTGCTTATGTTTTTGTCAATCTTGAGAAGAGTCTGTAGCTAAGACATAAATTTAGAATGCATATAGTCAAGGAAATTTCTAATTAAATCTAATCCAGGTACTTGGTGATTATTGTGGTGCCTAAGTGATGGTCCTCGTGTGTTTGTGTCAAAAAAGAAGAGTGGGTCCGTTTTGGTGCATTTATTTTGCTCGAAAAGGCCACTCTTTTACCCGTCCAAATTCCTTCATCATTGCATCTTGTGCATGAGGAAAATCCGGTGTGCCCTTTAATTTGCAAAATAAAATGCCTTTCTGGAGCATCGCAAACAAATGCTGCATGATTTAAATTGACAACATTGTTTTTTACAACGATTCCTTCCTGTTTTAAAACTTTTAATTCCTCAATCATACTTTTTAAATAAAGATTACTCTCACCTGGCTTATTTTCAGAATGAAATAATCCTATCAGAAATACTGGTGAGTTTGGCAGCGATCTTATTTTACCAAGTTGGGGTCATAATTGGCTATTAGAACTTTCTGCTATTGGCAGGCCATCAATACCAACAAGCAACTGGATACTTTCTGGAATTGTCTTAACTGTCTCAAGAGAATTTGCTATGCCTTGAGCTATTCCAAAATAAACAAAACTACCACTTGATAGTTCCTGCACATCAGTTCTTCTTGGGGTTCTTTGTAGTGTTCGAGCATCACTCGGTAAACCTACAAAGTCTTTGTGAGATGATTTAAGTAATTTGAGTAATGTGGTCAACTGTTTTGATTAACGTCTTCATCAAGCCCATTTCATCAATTTATGCTTAAAATTATCAATTGACCAAGATTTATCTGGGAGGTCTCAAGCTGTGTCTATCAGCTCAGAGTATAGAGCATGTCAGTTTCAGATTCATCCGGGCTACTTGTTTCCACATTAAAATCTACTGGAAGCTCTTGAAAGGACCCTTCATTCTTACTAGAGGATGGGGCTAAAGAGAGTGGTTCGTTACTTTCTTCGATACTTGGACTTTTACTGGATCGTCTAGTTCCTCATCACCAAGTCTAATTCAGGTTCCTCCACGGTGTGGTCTTGATTTAACCTTGATAGTTCTAAATTAACATTTTTTGAATTTGTCTATAAAGTTGGCGTTTGCTCAAAGGTACACGTTTTTCTCACTCATTTTATTGTGAATTAATTTACATCAAAAGGGATAAACCTAAAACAAACTAAACATTTGATTTTATACAGATTAATTTAGGTGTTGTCCATAATATTATCTCTACAATCTTTATCTTTACGATCTTTATTAATTTAGTTATTTGATTATGTATCAAGTTTATTTTAATTTCATATTTTTATGTTAGGCTTTAACTGCATATTTATGTTACAAGTCTTTCTTTATTTTGTAAATGCTATTTAAGTAATTATTATACGGTTAAGGTTAAGTGTAAGAAAGGGCCATGAGGCACTAACCTCGCCTCGTTTGTAAATGAAAACTTTGCAAATAAAGAGATTTTCTATTCTATACAACACGCTTGAGTACATTAAATTTACAGTTTACACCGCCACTGGTATTTTGTTCAATTATGTTCTTGTGTCTATTTCAATTTGTGGGTTTAGGCATGAAATGTTCATTGGTCAAGAAAGTAACATATATTAGGACATGATTAAAATAAATCTTACTGACCAATATTCTGGTAGAATCCCATTTAGAATTTTATAATACATATACTATAGCTATAATCTCCTAATACCTATGCTATGGGTGTCTTTTAAATGTATGCCAGATCTACGATTCACCTAGTCGACTGAAGTTCGAAGGCCAAGGACTAACCTAATTAGCCGGCTAGAATAATGCCTAGATTACACGGGTACTGAACTAACATAAACAAATCAATGAATAAAAAAAAGTATTAATTTATCTTACCTTATGAATTATGGATTCAAATGTGGCGTGCTGAATACACAAAGGCGTCACACCAACTATATTGTTTTTTAAATAAGAAATGAACTATGTATATAAATTAAACACTTAAAACTAATAATGACTTGGTGTTATATAAGCTAAAGTCGAGGTCTCACATTGATATATCAGGCCGTTAAAATTATATCTAGGTGTGCCAGGACATAAAACTCACTCTGTATATTAGTCGTTCTCTTGAGTCTTTCGTAGCTACAATACGCATCGGTATTATCAATGTCCAGCTTTGTCCGGCATTCGCCTACTTATATGGCGACTATTTTATGACGACCCCTAAGACATCAAAGTCAAACAATACTTGCTTCAGTTATCCGACGCGGAATATTGGCTAGCTCACAAATTTTTTTAATTGTAAAACAATTTAAAAACATGAATTTTTTTTATTTTACGTTTTTAACATTACATTTTTCACATGAAAAAAACGTTTTGTGTTTGCTGGGAAGGATCCCCACAATTTACCTACAAGTGTTTGTCTGGACAACATATTAATAGCTCTCACGGTCACGGGTTATACCGACTTTTTGAAACTTGACAAATATGTAACTTTTTTACCAACCCTACGCCAAAATAGTTGCCTTTTTTAAAAACCCAAATATTTCTAAATCAACACTTTAACGAAGCACTCGGTCTGTCAGACCGCACGAAAATTTGAAAAATAATATTGGCAGCACTGCGCGACCTTGGGCGTTCCCCTCCACAATACCTTTCTACCCTCCCTACCATTCCGGCCCGCTTCAGATACGCCCCAACACTGTGCTTGTTCACGACAGCAGTCAACATTGTGATACGTTAGTTTGGTGACCGATGCTCGGTACAGTGTTTTTGGCGTGGCCAGTGAGACCGGAGTGCTCTATTAGTGTAAGTGGTTACACCGCTCGAACCGCGCGGGTATGACTCATACTGGTTCACATGTAAGGAAGTGGGACTCATTTCTATGACGCGACTCGCGCCGCGCGACGCGGCGGCTCTAGAGGCTCGAGCAGCGCGGCTGGACTGCTGACATGAGCAGTCTGGCCGTAACAGCCGCGACGACTGGAGCGTTTTGTACTGTTTCGGTGTGTATTTCCCTAGTTTATAATGGACGACTCAAAGTATCGAACTAGTGTGAACAGCCTTGTATTTTCAACCCAAAACACCACCTCTATAAAGATGCAAACGTCAGAGACAACGTTTGAGTGAAATTTGTGGGAAAATGAAATTACAAGGTAAAGTATTATTTTTATTTACA
>CM032066.1:11204938-11224675 GCA_018831715.1 Matsumurasca onukii | reverse complement strand
TTGATTATCTATATTTGCAGATAAGTGAGTACCGAAGGACCTTGGTGAGTGTCGGTTGCTGATCTCACAGCATCAGGCTCGCATGAAGTCACTGCAGGAGTCGATGAAGGAGGCGGAAAACAAGAAGCGGCGCTGGAGGAGAATGTGGACGACTGGCGCTGAGTGTGCCAAGATGAAGGCTGCCGGTACGTACAAAAGCAGTAGTCACATTCAATAGTTTCCTTTCAGTTGAGCTGTTAGATGTGTTGCTATAGGTTTGTCACCCTTCATATTGAATCATGTGAAATGTTGGAACGCTCTGTAATACATTTGGTGTACTGAAAAATTAGTGACTAATACATTTATACCAATGTGATCTTTGGCAAGAGCAGTCGTTGCTATCAGGGATACTCCGTGGGTTGGTTGGTGACTGAGTTGGTGTTTAACCCATATAAGCCCATCTAACGACCCAACGACAAATTATTTTTTTTATATTCAAAATTAAGTTTAATTCAAGGAGCCAGAGGCCTGCTCGGGCCATCTACTGAAGTAGTTACCATGATTGCTACTAGAGCTAGTGTTCTGCGTAAGATTTACCAGTCGACTGAGACGAGCTTCACTAGGTGTAAAGATGGCCTGTGTTCTAACGCTAGCTGACGAAAGCAATTTAGATCACGCGGTTGTCGTGAGGTTCAATCCTGTGGGAGCAACCTTTATTACCCCAAGGCTGCTTAAAATTTTAAACATCATTAAGGCGTCAGACGCCACCGGAGATATATATAGATTACCCATTCGATGGACGACTACCCAATTTTACACTTAAAATGTAATTGAAAATTGGTGCTGGGGAACCATACCCCTCGATAGCAAACCAAAGAATTACTTCACAGACCAGCTTTGATTAGCATTACATATAATTAAACACACACATGATAATAACATTAAGAGACGGCCGCTCACAATAGTTAGCGCTTGAATGCATAATCAAACCTGATGAGGAAATACCGATTCTACTAATATTACGCAACCAAAATTATGTATTAAATTGAAATGAAATTGTTAAATGTATAACGCTAAATAGGTGAGTGCCTGCCAAATTAAAGAATCTAGGACTGGGGCTTAAGGCCCCTCAATTTAAAATTTAGCAACACATACCTGGGCATACCTTTTACCGAGACGGAGAAAGACAAAACGCTTGGTTTTTGATGAAGATGACGGAAACCGTCTTCTCCAGAGGCTTGGCCCACCCTTTGCTTCCAGAACGTTCCATGTGCCTCTGGTTTGGGTTGTGGGTGGCCAGCTTATGCTACGGTAGTTGTACTATAGTGCCGATCGGCACAACCACCCGCCCCGGGGGTCAGCCGCTTGAGCGTCCCTTGACAGAAAATTGATAAGGTACACAGTTTCTACTTTAATTTGTCCTTGAAAATAAGGTTTTATATTTCAAACAGAGAATTGTGTTGGTTGTTAGCTTAAAATAGTTCGATTGTAGATTCCCGGTTTTATGGACTGGAGTATATATATATATAAGGATTTCCTCCAGTTACATTCATCCGTTAATGATAAATCAATGATCACATATATTATAATGACATTTTACATTGACATAAATTTCTGAACACAGACATAAATCTATTCCTATGAACAAAGATGATTTAGATGGACAGTTGGTGTATATATTGGCTATTGTTTGGTTGACTTTTACCTTCTCTCTACGGCGCAAGAGAGATGTACTCGGATTCTCCTTGAGTAGGCATGCGTGGCATTTGACCCAGCAAAAAAGAAACAACAAAAATATTCATAAAAAAAATTTAAATCTATCTGGATCAAAGGTCACTAAATATTTGATTTTACGCATAATAGAAAGAAATATTAATTATTTTAAGTATAATAAAAGAGAAGACACGTTTACCCAGGAGAATCAGTAGTCGAGATGGTCCTTATCTCACCACAGAAGGGCTGCCTCTGCCAGGTCTCCGAATGGGTGCCACGCAGACAAGCCATCTAGTGGCTGTCCTGGTTGCTATCGGACGCCCGACTCTGGTGAGACGCCTGTGAAACTATTGATTTAATGAAAAGTCTTAACCTAGCTTATTCTAACATGTATGTTGGTGTACCACTTTTTGCTTCCTCAGGTGCACTCAATCCGTTGAAAATAGCTTTTAATTGGGTGATATGTGCCCGCCTAACCATTTTCCTGTATTAGTTGATAAGTGTCACTGACACCGTGAAGTGAAGGATTCGATAATGCAAGGTTCAGAGTAAAGCTTGCATAGTTTGGCTGTAATTTGGTTGATAGTTCGGCTTGGTTATTTAAACGGTATGTAAACGCCAACCTTAAATGGATTTCTTTCTTCCTTGGTTGAACCTTTGTTTCTGGTTTCCCGTGCTCTATTTAAATTGTGTACTGCGTCCGCCCAACGTTGCTGGAGGTCCTGCGGCTGGTGTCTCTCCGGGAGCAGCTGGTCCAGATTCCAAGCCAATTCCAAGGGATGGGCTAAATTGTATCCTAAAAATAAACTAGCAGGCGACTGTTTAGTACTTTCATGAATAGCGGAATTAAATGAAATTTGGAAAAAATGTAAAAGGGTGTCCCATTCTGTTTGATTCTGATGGTGAAAGATTCTTAGTGCTGTTTTTAAATTCGACATCTTCGCTCAATTGATTGGATTGGGGTTGGTACGAGTTGTGGTTATTTGTGTGATGCCGTAGTTCATGCACAACTGGGTCATCTCCTTTGACCTAAATCCCGGAACATTGTCATTTACAATATATTTTGGGAATCCAAAATACCCAAATAGAGCTGTCTGTAAAAGTCGAACCGTGGTTTTAGCGGCTGTGTTTCTAGCTGGAATAAAAACTGCGTATTTGGAAAAGGAGTCTACCACTGTTAAAATATATTTATTACCCTTCTTGGAGGCTGGAAAGGGTCCGACATGGTCGATGTGCACTTTCATCCACGGTCGGGTAACTACTTCCGAAACTAAATCCCCTACCCTAGCATTTTGAGCTGGTTTGGAGAGTTGGCAAATTTTACATGTTCTGACCATATTTGTTATATCTTTCTTGAGATCCCTAGACCAAAAATGAGCCTGTACCCTGTGCAGTGTCTTGGCTATACCTAAATGACCTGCTGTCGGTGCCTCGTGGTAATGTTTAAACAGCATGGGCAAAAGTTTTTGCGGAATAACTATCCTAGGTTTGGTTTGGTTCCCTGTCTTAAAAACTAGAACACCCTCCACTAATGAATACTTGTTATCTGCTTGGTGGTTTTAACTTTCTTAATTAATTCCGAAATGAGGGGGTCCGATGACTGATGCGTTTTAATATCCTGAAATGCTTCTGGTATTTTGGTTAAAAAGTTTACAACAGGTTTTGGTGTGGGTGAAGGTTCACCTTCCTCGAATAATCGACTCAAACAATCGGCTACCGCGTTGTCCCGGCCCTTAACGTGAGTGATGGTGAATTTGAAGGCGTTAATGGTGGTAATCCAGCGACCTATTTTTCCTACTTGCCTGGGATGATTGAGCAACCAAGTGAGAGCGCTGTTGTCTGTGTGTAATTGAAATTCCTATGCTCTAGGTATACTCTGAACTTTTCTAAGGCGTAGATGATTGAAAGACATTCTAATTGCATGGTATCGTAATTTTTTTCATGTAAATTGGTTGCTCTCGAAGCAAAGGCTACCGGGAAAAGCTGTCCTTCATGATCTTGGCTAAGGACACAACCCAAGGCGTGCCTTGAAGCATCTGTGTGTAGCACAAATTCTTTTTGGAAGTCCGGAAGCTTGAGAACTGGTGTTTCAGTTAATGCTGCTTTTAATTTAGAAAATGCTTGTTGCTGTTGTTCCCCCCAAAGAAAAGGGACATTTTTGCGCTTGAGATGGTTGAGTGGTGCTGCTATTGCAGCGTATTCCTTTATGAAACGCGAATAGTATGCTGTCATCCCCAGGAACCTAGCTAGTTGTTTAATGTTCTTGGGTGTAGGAAACTCATCTATGGGTCGTGTTTTTTCTGAGTCTACTGAAAGAGTGTTGTTAGAAATCCTGTGCCCTAAGAACATTTGATCCACGACTACCATCTTAGAGGGGTTAATTGTCAACCCTGCCTGCTTTAGCCTATCCAGGACGATTCCAAATGGTTCAGATGTCTTCAAATGTGTCCGAATATTGAATTCACTGTCACGTGCAGGGGTTAAAAAGAAAAGGGGGTCTTTCTCCCTAACACGTAACTTAAAAACAGAACTATTTCTATATATATCGGGATCTGCAGATGGCAGATTTAGCAACCCACTTGGCTATGTGTGAGAGGGCCAAAAAGAGTAGACACTGTATCTAGATTGAACAATAATTATTTATTTAGAAATTAACATAAACTGTGAGTCTGAATGATATAAAAAGAAAAGTGAATATTATAATTATCAAGAGAGGTTAATATTCAATAATTTAAAGACATCTTATTCAAATAATTCAAAACGAATATTAACAAGAATATTAAAACGATTTGGGAATACGTGTGATCACTGGACAGCCACTGCTTAAACGAATTTTTCAAAGAAACAAGATAAACAAACTGAAAACGAAAAGTCTGAAACGATTAGAAAATAAACTGGCTGGAAAACAAAACATAAAATCCTTTTAAAAAACCAACAAAACAAATAATAAGATTATGGCCTTACCTCTGGCCTTGAGGTCAGGGTGTAGTCGGTCCCTCACTTGGAACACAACTGTCCTACTGCCTGTGTAACTGGCCTACATATACCAGGCGTGTTTTATAAACATTATGTCAGCGTGTTACCACACACACTCTTCCTACTGTCAATATCCAATGCATTGAAATTTTGAAAACAATTAATAAAGACTTTAGTTACCTAAATGCATTGAATTTCGGTGACTGATCGTCACATCCCCTGGCTGAGGTAAAACTCGTCCCCAGTTTCAAAAATGAAATAAACTATAAAAACTGATTACCAAATAGGGGAAACCAAAATTTGGAAACAGGAGAACAAAAATTTAAAAGTTAAGTACAATAAAAACTAAAACTTGTCTCCTGTTAATTCAAATTCTCCGTCAACACGCCTGTTGTGCTTCCGGATCACCGTATTCTCAACATATCGTCTAAAATATAAATATAACAGCAAGCCAAGAGTTATGACATGTAACCCTATGCTAATATATTTATATCTTAACATTAAAACAACTTTTGAAGGAAAGGAAGTACATGTTACAATAGGAAATTCATCAATGTCCCAGCAGAAACGTCAACCACAACACAAACAACCGCTGACACCTCGCAGAACTGCTGAACGCACAATGTCAATGCCTCAGTGTCGAGGTCACACTGGTCTAGTCCGTAGCACTTGTTGTCAGACAGTGATGAATCAGTAGTTCACAGTTCTGTTCAGCTCCACAATCAACCTCCTGATGTAACTGGTGCGTGAAAACTAGGAATATCAGCGTGGTCAGCCCATGAAACAAAATAAAACCAAATTAGTAAATGTTTCACACAGCTCCAAATTTGCCTTATCTGACCGAACATCAGTGGTAAGGCCTTAATCCCTTGGGAAGAGAGAGAGAAAGAAAAAAAATGCAATGATGTAATTTAAAAACTACCGATCTGGGCTATGACAAATTAAATTAAAAGGAAATTTAAGCAATTTACAAAATGTATAATATGAAAAAGCTAAATCAAGCCCCAAACTAAATGTTCCCCGTAATGACTGTCCATTAACCACACTACCTACTATCAACAGCTCTCGACTGTTGGCTTATAAACAATCTACCTTGAGATTTATATCTATATTTTCCTTTTATCCCCAAATACTCTACGTAATGAATATTACTTATATCACTACAAATAAAACAATGTCTCTGTCAAACAAATATTACCACACTTAGAACTAAAACACTATACATAGTATTTAAATTGTTGATAAACATAAACATTCCATTATATACAAAATCTTGAGAAAAACTTACTAAAAAATCTCCTAAAATCCCTGGGGATACTGCTAATGTCTTTGTTTCTTAAAATAATATCATTTGCACATTATTTAGCATATGTCAGATTTCTTTCAAATAAAATGTACAATTCCCTATACCAAAAAAACTGAAAAATGACCTATTAATACATACACAAAATAAAAATTATGATTCATAAAAAAAAACCTGACACAAGAAGATAATATATCCGTAGAAACTGGAAACTATTTATACTGATTTACATTTCTATTCAAATTTAAACTAACTTATCTTACAACACATCGCTTATAGTTAACCTAACCTACAACTAAATCGAAATAACAAAACTATCCTCCTTTTCTAACTACAGGCTTCCTAATGTGAAATGGTTTCAGCCTTGACACATGCACGATATCTTTAGTCCACTTTCCATTTCGCTGAATGTTTATTTCGTAATTCAAGTCCGACAATTTCCGCACAACCTCAAACGGGCTCCTTAGTAGCAGCCAACTTTTTGAACCTTTTTCCCCGTGAATACTGATTCTAAAAGAACAAAGTCCCCACTTTAAACTCTCTGTGAACATGCCGCTTGTCGTAGACGTCCTTTGTCGCTTCTGCCCCTCTGCAACATCTCTGAGCTCTCGAACCTCGTGAAGCCTCTCCAACGCCTGTAGTACATCATGATCTGGCTGACTGGGAAGAAATGCCAAATCCGCTGGATAAGCAGGATCAAACCGTGCACCAAATAGAAAGGACTGTAGTTTGTCGATGCATGAACACTGGTGTTATAAATAAATGTGACCATAGACAATGACTTACTCCAGTCTGAATGTGAATCGTTAACATAGAAACTCAACATGTCACAAAGCGAGCCGTGAATCCTCTCCGTATGACCTTGACTTTGTGGGTGGTACGCTGTACTGTGTTTGTAAGCAATCCCCAGAGCCACATAGCTGCCATCACATCGGCAAAATGAGTCCCCTGTCTGTTTGGATCTGCCTCACGCAACCAAACCTGGGAATCAAATCCTCTAACACAAACTGAACAGTCGTTTTGCATCGGCCTCTCCGTAGCTTTTGTAATAGCAAATCTAGTAGTCAAATCTGTACAAACCAAAATGTACTCTTTTTTATTGGATTTACATAGTGGTCCAAGATAGTCAAATTGAACATGAGAAAATGGATTGGGACCAGGTGGAATAATAGGCTGAAGTAACCCTGCTGGCTTCTGCCTATCTGCTTTGCGACACTGACATGCCGCACACGAGCGCACATACGCTCGCACATCCCGGACACATGTGGCCAATGATAGCGACTGCTTATCTTGTGAAAGGTCTTAGCTATACCAGCATGAGCTCCGGCTGATAGATCATCGTGGTAAGCCTTCAATATGTCTGGAACTAACTTAGCCGGTACTGCTAATCGATGAGAAGATATTCCACGTTCAAAAGACTTAAAGTAAAGCACATCATCTTTCAAAATATAGTGTCGTGAAGCTCGCCGAAATTTGTTCGATGCTGAGTCTGGGTCTAGAGAGCAGCTCTAATCTCTGCCAAAACTTGTCCTCCAGCTGTAGCTTGTGCATATTAACCTGTGAAATAAGGTTAATCTGAAACTTCTGCTACTCCCTCGTCGGTGATTTCCTCCGCACAAGGGTAACGACTGAGTGAGTCACAAACCCTCATTGATGTCCCTGGCTTGTGTTTTATGGTAAAATCAAAATCAATAAGCTTTAAAGCTAGCCTATTTAAGCGGGAACTGAGGTTCTTGATATTCTTGTAGTACTGCAGTGATGCGTGGTCATTATACACTGTAAAATGTCTACCAAGAAGCAAAGGTCGGAAATGAGTACATACAAACACAACCCCTAAAATTTCAATCTCACTTATACTACACGTATTTTTCTGTGTTTTTCAAAGCTAACATATGCCACAGGCCTCAAAGTACCATCCTCCTGATATTGACTGATAACCCACCAACACCAACTCTTGAGGAATCTGTCATAACGTCTCCAAGTTGTCCCTGAAGTGCCAACAGAGGTGGAGAAGACAATGCAGTTTTCAAAGCCTGAAAAGACTGCTCGTGTTCTGGTAACCATTCAAAAGATCTGGATTCCACTGCAACTTTTTAGTAAGCTGAGTCAAAGGATGCGCTATTTCACTATATCGCTCGATAAAACGACGATAAAATGAACATGTTCAAGAAAACTCCTCACATCTTTCACTTTAGATGGACGGAAATTCCATTACCGCCCTCACATTTTCGTTCAATGGCCTGATTCCATCAGGTGTAACCTTGTAACCTAACAAGTTTATCTCCTTATAAAAGAAGTGACATTTTGAAGTCTTAAGTTTTATGTTAGCAGATCTCAGTGTATCTAAGGCCATCTGCAACGACTCAAGTTGTTGTTCAAACTTATCTCCATAAGCTACCAAGTCGTCAATATACAAAACAACACCATGATACAGTTGTCCAGCAAAAATCCTATTCATAGACCGTTGAAAACCACTGGGGCTGGTCTTCATCCCTTGAGGTAAACGGGTGTACCTATAGAGACCCTTATGAGTAATAAATGAAGTGATGTCTCTGTCCTCAGGAACTATAGGCTGGGCAAAGAATGCTTGATTAATGTCCATTTGACAGTAAAAATTAGCAGACTCTAACGTATCTAATATTGTGTCAATTCTAGGAAGAGAAATTTATCTGAAACAATAACCTCGTTCACCTTCTGATAGTTATGAACCATCCTATATTTACCACCTGGTTTCTTGACAAAAGGTTGAGCTGCATAAGGGGATTGACATTCCTCGACTACCCCTGCTGCCAGAAGAGCATCCACCTGCCGGTCCACCTCCTCTCGTTCCTTGGGACCTAGTTTGTAAGGTGGAAGTGCTATAGGCTCGCCAGATTACTTTGATACGATAAGGGGCATGTCAGCCTTCTCGATATCAGTGTCGTCCTTAGCAAATACATCCCATACATGAAGTAGCTGCTTCGCTGCTAGTCGCTGAGATGAGGTCAAATCCGCTAATGTCTAGTTTATTGCCGCCAAAGTCGTACACGTCACCTTCTGGATCCGCAGGAAATACAAGTGATGGTTGATCTGCCGAGAGACTGACCCCTGATGTATGGCCGCTGCATTCGAGGTAGAAGAAACCTGGCTGTGTGACGTCTGCAAACTTGTAGAGACAATATCCGCACAAGGTGTATCCTGTGTCGCCACTTTGGAACAGCTGAATGTTTACGTACTATCGAGATTGATGACCTCCGAACCTGAAGAACACTGCATCCAACTACCTTCCATTGGTAGTTGTATCCGCCTGTCTTTATGAGTAAGAGAAACAGTCTGGGTTTTGTAATTTAACATAACTTCCCTGTCAGATAGAAAATCGTTACCAAGCAATATGGTACAACTCAGACCTCTGACGACATAAACAGGCCACCTGAAAGTATTCTCTTTAATTTTGAAACATAAATTATATTCTCCTAAAACATCCAGCTTCGTTTTGTCAGCTGTGATAAGACATGCACTAGTTTGTTTAAAATCAGAGTCCAAGCCTTGCACTAAACTATAGTTTACACAAGAACCGTTGGCTCCAGAGTCCAGCAAAATATCTTTTCATGACCCATGAAACCAGAAATATGCAACGGTAATGTTTTCTCTGTCTCAGCACTCTGCAATGAGTCCTTGTTCTGTAAACAATTTACATGTGAAGAAATGCAAGTGTTTGACATGTTGACATCAACAGCAGATTCTTGACCCACTGGAACATGAACTGCTTGCTGGGTCAGCGAAGTGTTGGCTGATGTCAGCTGTTGTGTTGTCGGGTTACCTGCTGAGTCAGAATTACACAACGATTCAAAGTGTGCAATAACACCTTCCTGTTGAAACATTTGTTTTGCCCTAGATGGTTTGTATTTGTTGATAGTTTCATCTCCATTAAAACATTAATTTTATAATCAGATTTCGTCACCAGGGTCAGTGTGATGCCCCTTGACGAAAAGTTTTTGAATCTCTCTGTCGTAACAGAAATCAGAAGTGTGTCCCGACCTTTGCAAAATCGCAAAATACTTTTTTTGTTCTTGGGCGAAACACTTCTGTTATGAGATTTCCGCTCGTCATCCGCAAATGTCACATTTCGACCAGAGCGATAATAATTTTCATTACGCCTTTCCCGGACCTCGACGAGCTTCTGTAACGTCTATTTATGTCCCTATCGACGCTTCTTCTGTCATAGCGCCTTTACTCGCCTTTCGAGCGATATTCTGTACCACGAAGGTCGGTATGGGGAAAAGTCATGACGTCTCTCTCGAGACCGAGATGAACCTCTATCCCTAGATCTACCACGGGAATTCTCAATTCGTTCTACAGACAGTTGTAACTGATTAACCATCTGGACAAGTTTTGTCACGACCGTATTCTCGGAGGTGTCCGCTTTAGGCAGTGGTGACTCATATGAGTCAACACCCAGGCTGTGCCTTAGCAACATATTAGAACTTTCAAAGTTCTGCAAGTTTTCCTTAAGTTTTGCCCGAGTCGTGTTGTCAAACATAACAATTTGTTGCAAAACTGCCGGATTCATTCCTTTAAGAATGTGACCGCAAATTCTGGCTTCAGCCATATCCGGGTTTACTTGAAAACATAAATTTTCCACGCTAGCTATGTATTGAACTATGGTTTCGTCTTATCCTGTTGTTTCATTTAAAGTCATTTCTAAAGCAATAGTGTTAGCTACTTTAGAAAATGTCTTTTTGAACTCGGTTTTACCATGTCCACGAGATCTTGTGTGCTGTATAGTTAAATTATCCCAGATTAATTTTGCAGTGCCGGTCAGATAAAAAGGTAAGAGTTGGAGTTTCCTGCATCGTCCATTGATTAATGTCAACCAACAAGGTCATAACGATCAAAGATTTAACTCCTCAGTAGGACCGGCCTGAAAAGGAGTTGGTTGAAAACAAGGAGTTTTTTCCTCACCATTACTTCCCAAAATTAAAACCTAACTAGTTAATGACCCAATAGAGTTTGTAACTAAACTTAGGCCTTATATACTAAATAATCTAAATATCTTAAGAAAACATCTTATAATTAATAGTAATTGTCTAAAGTTAAAATTCTAAACAAACATAAAAAATATGCCGCTATCAGCCTAAAAAAAATAAAACAGAAAGTGACTGTCCACTAAAACATAGAAAACTATTCTTGAATTGAAGTAAAAACATTTAAACAAATTCTGTGCAGGCACCACTGGTCAAGCTACTGCACTGACAGACTATATTATTTAAAAACAATTGTAACCACAGATAAATAGAAAACGATCCTAGAGAAAAAAAACTTAGTGTGTTTACTAGCCAGTGTCCACAAAAATAAAAGAATTTCGAGTAAAACCGAAACCGTATGCCCACCACTTGTCACGTGCAGGGGTTAAAAAAGAAAAGGGGGTCTTTCTCCTAACATCTTAAAACAGAACTATTTCTATATATCGGGATCTGCAGATGGCAGATTTAGCAACCCACTTGGCTATGTGTGAGAGGGCCAAAAAGAGTAGACACTGTATCTAGATTGAACAATAATTATTTATTTAGAAATTAACATAAACTGTGAGTCTGAATGATATAAAAGAAAAGTGAATATTATAATTATCAAGAGATGTTAACATTCAATAATTTAAAGACATCTTATTCAAATAATTCAAAACAATATTAACAAGAACATTAAAACGATTTGGGAATACTGCAGGATCACTGGACAGCAACTGCTTAAACGAATTTTTCAAAGAAACAAGATAAACAAACTGAAACTAAAGTCTGAAAGATTAGAAAATAAACTGGCTGGAAAACAAAACATAAAATCCTTTTAAAAACCAACAAAACAAATAATAAGATTATGGCCTTACCTCTGGCCTTGAGGTCAGGGTGTAGTCTGTCCTCACTTGGAACACAACTGTCCTACTGCCTGTGTAACTGGCCTACATATACCAGGCGTGTTTTATAAACATTATGTCAGCGTGTTACCACACACACTCTTCCTACTGTCAATATCCAATGCATTGAAATTTTGAAAACAATTAATAAAGTCTTTAGTTACCTAAATGCATTGATTTCGTGACTGATCGTCAGTTAATACACACAATATCACGAAAAGGCAAAAAGAAATTTAAATTTAATGTCTCCAAAATCTTATTTATTAGGTTTGACAGTACGTGATGCTGCCATATTAATCAACGGTACATACTGGAACTCGTATTGAGCCCACGGAACTACAAAACTTGTTAAATGTTTGCTTTCCTCTGCCAGTGGAATCTGGTTGTACGCTGAATTTAAATCTAGCAGGGTGAAAAATTTAGCACCTGACAAATGTTGAAAGGCAGATTCGACTGTAGGCATAGGTGTTGCTTCTAGTGTTAAACCTTGGTTTAGCGCCCTATAATTAATGACCATTCTCGTCTTACCTCCTTTCTTCGGGACACAGAATGCAGGGCTAGCATACTCAGAAGTGGATTCCCTTATTATATTATTTTTTAAAAGCTCATCTATGTGTTCCCTAAGAATGGCCGTCTTAATAGGAGAGAATTGATAGGGGCGACACCTTACCTTGTGGTTTGGTTTAAGATTGAGTTTGTAAGTAATAACGTTTGTTTTTCCTAACTTCTTAGTGATGGTCCCCGGAAATTTTTCTAACAAATTTTCCAACTGCTGTTTTTGGTTAACTGTGAGTTTCTCGCCTAATTGTGGCTTCATGGTTTCTACTGATTGGTTTTCTTCCCCCTGGGTTTGTAAGTTTAATACTAGTTTTTGCTGGTACGGAAAACTAATTGTACGGTTTGCCATATTAATGATAGACTTAGTATGACGCAAAAAATTTATACCCAAAATTACTGGCACTGGAAGGTCTTTTACCAAATAAAATGTATAGTCCCATGATAAGTACTCAATTTTGAAATGTAATTTTAGTTCGGACTCAAAATTGATTGCCTGGTTGCTTGCCGAAAGGGCTTGCATTGTAACTGGTTTGGATTCCTTAATAACCCTATCCTTATATTTAAATGTTAAAATTTTGTTGTAGAATTCCTGGCTTATTAAGCAACAGGATGCTCCGGTATCTATCAAGGCTAAACATGGATAGTTATCAAATTTAATGGTTAGACGTGCAGCCGAGTTGAAATTAACAGTCAAATGTTTAGAATAAAAAATCCTATGGTGTTTATTCACATTGGGAAACCTTTAGATTTGTGATTACTATTTACACACTTGACTGTATGTGTGCTGCGAGGAGTTTGGCTGCTTAAAATCTCCTCGCTGTGGAGTTTAAAGATTGGTCATTGATTTGATTTTGATTTGACATAGGTGGCGGAAGTGGTGGTGGCGGAAATGAGTGTCTGGAAATTGCTGAGGATTGTATGGGAAAGGTGGTACCATGTATTGAAGGTTCCCCTGAGGTTGATGGTAATTTGGCTGTTGTGCATAGCGCGGCTGGTAATTATCAAAATGTGTCTGTTGACGTCCCCCCTGTTGTTGGTTATAACTACTATTGAATCGTCGCGGTGATTGATAATTGTTGTGGTGCCTCTGTGTCGTATTGTTGTATCGTCTATCGTACGGATTGCTTTCGGAATGGTTATTGTTTCGGTTTTCGAAACTCTTATATCTCTGCCCTACGTTATTTTGACGCGGAAACTGAGGTTGGCGATCCTGTGTCGGCGGTTGGTGCTCTCGATTTTGAGGCATGTGTTCCCTAATGTTTTCCGATACTCGAGAAGCCGCAATGAGGTCCTGAAGGGAATTTAGCGGATAACAACCGGTGAGGCTGTTTCTAGTCTCTGGATTTATGCGGCAGAAAACTATTTCGAAAACCCTGTCCGGTTTGGTTTCCGGTGACAGGATTTGGTAGGAAAGCTGCATATCCTTAACATAGTCCGCTAGCTTCTCCGATTGACTCTGTGTCCTATAAAGCGTGTCGTTTTGGATCGCTCTCAGTTTTTCTGAAGTTAAAAACCCTTCTCTGAACTGAGCCAGCAGGTGCTCCCATGAAATGAAGGTGGAGACCTGTTCGACCCAGAAATCACGGAAGGTGTCTGATGTATGGGATGTTAAATTTAGAAGGATCGCCTTAGGTGCGACAAACTTAAAGTTTAGTATTTTAGTAACGCTCTTAAGGAATTTAATAATGTCCGGCGTGCTATTCCCGTTAAATCTGGGAAGATCTTTTAGCATTTCCCTGACATAGTGTGGAATAGATGTATCCTCCGGTTGGGAATAACGTTCCTTTGGAGCCAAGGCAACCGCTATCTGTGTGATAGCCTCTGTATTGAGCTGTCGCATTTGTTCCATGATCTCCTCCGATACGCTGGTGGTTGTTGCACCATGGGTGGATAGGATAGCGGTGCTGTCAACCAACGGTTCGACGCGCACTGCTCCTCCTGTCCCGGATTTCCCCTGAGGAAATCTTCCACATTTTGGATTGACATCTCATCTATTGAGCTTGGCGCTATGTGGAACGCCTGTCTCATACATCGGCCGTTGTTCGCAGGACTTGCGAAACCTTGTATATACTCGCGCAACACTTTCCTATTCAGCTCCAACGTGCGTTTCGGTTCTATCCCTAGTATCCGGCACTGTTCGACCGCCTCTAAAGAATTTAGTTCCTGTATCCAGGATGTACCCGACGGTAATTGTTCCTTTCCAAATGTAGGCATATCTTTTATTTTATATAAATATTTGAGAATTTGGGGCCATTTTCCCCAGTCCTTAGTTCTAGATGCGTTTGTTGCTACGTAATTCCGTTCATTTGATATTAATTAAAACTCTCCGTGGCTTGATTACGAAAGGTTGTTGAACAGTTCTGGTACTAAATTAATTTGACATTCTGAAGGACAACCTTAATTGACTATAAGGTATACAGTTAATAAAAATAAGACACACAGACAAAATAAATATTTATGATATACTTTTAGGAAATACTACTTTTGACTTTGGTGACTTCAACACAAAATACACTAAACTGTTGGTATCCGTTGACTCGTACTGAAGGGTGTCTCAATTGTTCGGGGGTAAAAGGAAAGCCAGTAAAAAATATTCAAATTTGAGTTGACTAACAAGTCTTGCAAAGTTTAACAGTCGACTAGCTTCCTTGATTGATTTAAACATACAATAGGGGAATTCTATTTGTTCCAGAAATACATTACATAACAATGTTGTGGATTTGTTGACTTAAACTAAATTGCTCATGTTTAACAGTTCCTTTTTTCTATTTTTTTGTATTTTTTTTTTTGTATCTTTTTTTCTTTTCTTTTTTATTTTCTGGTCATGCCTTTCATGTTTTACATTTTAAACATGTAATTGTTTTTTGTTCTTTTTGTTTGTTATTTTTTTTTCTATATTTGAATATTCTGTTTTGTCTTTTTTTTTTCTATTGGGCATGCATACTTTTTTTTTTGAGCACCTTAGTCAACAAATTTGGTTACGTAAGGGGAAACAAATCTATCGCGGTGAACATCTTATAACTACCTATCACTCATACTGTGATTTTATATTTCATTGAATATTTCCTTAAACAAATCATTTAAAAAATTTAAAATATTAAAACATTGTTAAATTATTACGAAATATTGTTAAATTAAAACATTGTTACTCAAGACACAATATGCACTTCCTAGCGCCTGTCTTCTGGCTGAATTAAACTTCTGATTGAGTGGTGATTGATTGAAAATTTTGAAGTATTGTTACTGTTGACTAATTGTTACTGTATTTGATTTGGTTGATTTGAGTTTTTTAACTAAAGCATTAAAATGGATATTGAATAAAGTACAAGGCGTTAACGGTTATCATGGATCGCAGAAAACAGGTCATAGGCGGGAGATTCTGGATGGAAGGTTAAAGTAGGTTAATGTATACTGCCCCTGTTTGTTCCCTAACTTACATGTACGAAAGAACAAGTTACATTCGGAGTTCAATGTCAAAATTAAGTTTTACTTTTTTTTTTTACTTGGCTTTAGCTTGGCTTGGTGCTTTTGCTACCTCCCTTTGTAGGGCCTTGCGGTCTGTTTCGGCCACTCGCCCTCGGCTGGGGTCGCCTCCAAGGGGAGCAGACTAATTTAGACCTTATGACTAGCATTACTTTTACACCTTTGTTTAGTAAGCCATTTATTAACTCTTAGGTATTTTCAAGACTTTGACTCCTTGTGCACTCTTGCTCGACCCATTTAACCCAGAACGGATTGACAAGGGAGTGCTTCACCAGTTTTCTGCTTCAATGATAATACAAATTTGGTGTTTTGACAACTACCTTTGGTCATGTGCCAAGGTTTAACCTTTAATAAATGGAGGTCACCGGTTGAATTACTATTCAATATCCTTAATTACATTTACTGTGCATATGAAATGTCTTGAAAACTATGTTGGTAGGTTTCCTTGCACTAGGTGCGTTAATTTAAAAGGAAACAGTATGAGCGTTACATATAGAATTTAAGACGCGAGAAAAAAAATTTAATTTAAAAGATGAAGACAATAATTCCTGAAGTTAGTGTACAGTTAATATTTAGAAAAAGGGTCAAATTGTATCAGGTTGCAAAACAAACCAGCGTACTGCTGTCCTAACTAAAAATTTCTTTCATTACAATTTAAATTCCCTAACGTTACTGAAAATATTGGGTTACACCCAAGGCAAATATACATGAGTATTTAATAATAATAATAATCTTTATTAACTATTGTTAAAATGTTAATAAGTCTTGTTTTTCCCTAAAGAAATTGAATAACCTGATACTTGAAACTTATATAATAAATTACAAATAGTCAAAACCTTGATTAGCAACACAGCGCATAAACGGACAGAATCTGCACTCCTTTTTTCGGACGGCACCAAAAAAAACTTGGGTTTGATCGACGAAGTTTAACAATTAAAATTAATCGCCAAACTTCTCGAAAAGGGTCCACTCTCAATTGATGCTAAAAGGATATCCTGCGGTAAAGGTCCGCCGCAAGATATTCAACCACATCACAGAGCTATTACTATCATTGTGTGAGTTTACTAAATAAATAAATAAATACTAGGGCCTAGGTAAAATTTACGTGCCAATGCTATCCGTCCGTCACACAGACGCCTCAGGGATCCAACCAAGAGATTGACTCAACCTTAATACTAAATAAAATTTCTGGAAATCATGACTATACTTAAGTGTAACTAATTAGTGTAAAATTGAGACCCTCAGCACGAGTAAACCAGATCTTTAAGGACAAGAAATAACAAGTAATAAAACATTAATATTCTACTATCGAAATGTTGGCTGCATAAGTTACCTCATCTTATCTATAGGTAGATTGTCGCAGATGGGAACACCAGTTTATGTGTACCCGAACTGACAAACAACACCGAGCCACAGCTGTGGAACAACCTTGAACGAAAACGACAATTAAAACCGGTTGTAGTGTGAAAAGTCGTTGTGTTTTAACGCTGCCGCCTCTATTCGCAATATTCGCTGGCAGAACCTCGAAACCGAGATTATTTAAATGAATATTGTCTACCCTACACGGATTGTTGTTGTAATTGCTTTGGAAGTAAAGGCTTGCGTCCTTACCCAAATTCCATTCGACGTGTTTAATGCTCGCTTCCTGAATTGAGAATACTAATTGGTTAAATTTCTTAACCTTCTCCATCACAATCCTATTATTCTGGTACCGTGGGAAGGATGGCAGAGTCGTCAGGAAAAAGGTATGGTTTGGTGCGTTTCTCCTAACATAAGCCACCAGAGCCAGAAAATCTTTCTTGATTTGCAAAAAGTCCCTGTTTCTATCCTTAACGTCATTAGTTCCTATAAAAATTAGAGTTATTGATTCCGGTTGTAAGTGTGGTCTATTACTTTTAATCATGGCTTTTAATTGAGACACATTAATCCCTGACTTAGCTGTGACTGTTCCTAACCTGACGGAATAACTCCTACCAATTGAATTTACATATTTTGAAAGCGGATGCACTGTGAGTCACCCCATAAGTTTAATTGCAACATTGCGGTAATTTAAAAAATTAAGGGAGGCTTGAGAAAAATTTTGATGTCCTACCGTCGGCGTATTAGCTCATGAGATTGTAGAGGTTACGTCCTAGTCATCCCACAATTTAAATTATCCTAATTATCCCATAATTCTACACGCTTATCCCTAAGTGTACATTTATACGCCCTTTGCAGTTACCTACCTACGTTTTGCCTATTAGGGGTATAGTTGGGAATTGGCTAGGACTCGCTGCCTAGGGATACGTTACCTGTGAATGAAAATACACCTACTACAATGATGCAACTACTGAACCTAACCACGGAGTATATGAAATAACACAAAATACCTATTCTAAAATTTCCTCAACCACCTTTGGGGTTGGCATGTTGGGGTCTTATTCTCCTAGAGTCTTGTTCATCGACAAAAGTACAAAAACCTCATGGCCTAGGCCCGCCTAAAGCACCAAAATACAATAAAACACATCCTAACAATGACAAATTTAAGAATTACTAAAATGGTCTAACCTACCTAGATTATGTGCAACAAACGAAATTACGAAGCCTTCTGTGCCCACGTGTGCCTCTAAAAAGATTTTACATTTTTTTAAATCAAACTTTTATTTTTCTAAAACAAATTATTCCTGAAACAATTTGAGAAGAAATCTGTTCAGAATTATTTAATATAGCTTGGATTAATTTGGAGCAACAAACCGTTCAGGTCCTTTTCACTTTGTTGGTATTTACAGGAACGTTGAAAATCCAAACGCTTTGTTACTATTTGCGCCAAACGCTTCTACCACAATCGGAGATATATAGATTACCCATTTCCGATGGACGACACCACCGACACTTAAAATGTAATTGGAAAATTGGTGCTGGGGAACCATACCCCCGATAGCAAACCAAAGAATTACTTCACAGACCAGCTTTGATTAGCATTACATATAATTAAACACACATGATAATAACATTAAGAGACGGCCGCACAATAGTTGAATGCATAATCAAACCTGATGAGGAAATACCGATTCTACTAATATTACGCAACCAAAATTATGTATTAAATTGAAATGAAATTGTTAAATGTATACGCAAATAGGTGAGTGCCTGCCATAATTAAAGAATCTAGGACTGGGGCTTAAGGCCCCTCAATTTAAAATTTAGCAACACATACCTGGGCGATGTGCACCGAGACGGAGAAAGACAAAACGCTTGGTTTTTGATGAAGATGACGGAAACCGGTCTTCTCCCAGAGGCTTGGCCCCGCCTGCTTCCAGAACGTTCCATGTGCCTCTGGTTTGGGTTGTGGGTGGCCACGGTAGTGGGTATACTAGTGCCGATCGGCACAGCCACGGCGTTTTCTCCAGGTGTTTAAAACGCTCTTTTTTCTTTGAAAACCAAGTTTATTGATATCAAACTTGAATAAGAGTACATATAAGAAATTATTATTTATTATTTACTACAAATTTAGTTTAAAAATGCAAATTAAAATGAAGAGCCCTACAAAAAACAACATTCTGTTAGCAAATATTACAAAGTAAAATTAAATAGTAAATCAATACAAGGTTGCAAAACATTCAATGGATGGATTTGAATAAATATTTTTGGCAATTGTTAGACAAACACAACGATATCAATATGGAACTAACTCATCAGGGAAACAACCCACGCACTAACTCTTTCTCTCAGTCTATTCAAAATTTCGTACTGTTCCTCCGCCCACAATGTCCAAAAGTCTTGAAATACGATATTCTTCCCTCTCCATCTTATAGAACTAAAAATTAAGCACTATAACGAAACAACAAGTTGATTTTCA
>CM032066.1:11194784-11204838 GCA_018831715.1 Matsumurasca onukii | reverse complement strand
TAGTTTCTAAGTGCTCAGTGTTCAGTGCATTTTTTGGATATTGACACCTCTTCAGCATCCCCTCATCATCTACGGCTCCACTCTCCGCCAGCTTCAGGGTCCATGGCCATGGCTCCCCTGTCTACTGGTCTACGCAGCAGGCATCTCCCCCTTCATCTGAGTGCCGTGAACACTATACACCAGGTACTGTTCGTAAAATCGTGGCGTGAAATTGATTGCCCCTATTCAAAATAACTGTCATATTCTTCATGCAGGTTCGTGAGCGTCGCTTAGTCAGTGGCAAACAATTTCTTCGGTTTTAGGATGAGAACATAGACTTTTTAACACGTGAGTTTTTGCCGGATACTCATGTAACACGGGGAGGAGCTTGTAACACAAAGAAATCGGATGGAACTTTTTTTAAGATCGGTCGCTGATCCTGGATTTCAAAGTGGTGTGGCAGTGGATGTTGGTGTTGATCGGTCAACCGCTTGCAAAACCATCCATTATGTTATGGGTCAGATTTCAGCTAGAGCGTATGAATGGATTAAATTTCCTAATTCTGTGTGCGAAATAAACGATGCGCAAATGTTGTGGCAAACCCGTTTTCAAATTCCATCAGTGATTGGTGATCTTGACTGTACACAAATTGAAATTTTAAAGCCCCATCAGTTTGGCGATGAGTATGTGTGCAGAAAAGGGTATCCTAGCCTCAATGTACAAGCTAAATGTGATACCAAGTGAGCGAAATGGTCAAATAAAAATAATGTCTGACAGTCATGGAAGGGGTATTAATAACATACTTAAAACTAGTTTTGGTATGAAAAATGTGTCAAGTTGGGTGAAACCAAATGCTACCATAAATCAAGTAGTTCATGGTTATATGTCTGAGTTAAAAGACATGAGACACACAGATCATCTGGTAGTTTTTGGTGGAACAAATGACATTTTCGACACCAAATATGATCACAACTACATTGCCGAAGAGATAGAAACGGTTCTGAGGACAGTTTTGGTTCCAAAAATAGTTGTTGTAGGCATCCCTTCCCGTTTTGACAAACCATACTTAATACCTACAATTGCATTCATAAACAAAAGAATAAGTAACATTGTGAACAAATACAAAAATGCAACATTCATATCCTTAAAATCTTTTTCTCGAAATTTATACACAAAACAAGGACTACACTTAAATATTGAAGGAAAAACCAAAATTTGTTCTGCTATAAGCGATGCCATAATAAGAAGACAACCACCATCAGGCTTTAAATTTCAAAATCTTACCAACAAAACTAAGACTCAAGGAATTCCGATGTCACCTTCCAACCAACATAAAATTTCAAGTATTGAAGAGATTGGATCTTCCCCCAGGACCTTGCCCTACGACAGCTACGCTGATGCGGTGAAGCAGCCATCGCAGAGTGAGAAGATGACGAGGCACCGAAGAGAAGAACAAACCCCAAAAAACTGTTTAATTTCAAAATTTCTAAGTGTCAGGTAACAACATCAGATCTGGCTTTGAGTATCCCTAATAATAACTTCAAAATTTCATCTAAATCAAACTATATTAATTCAAAAAATATCAACCACGATGGTTACAACACTATAAAGATTTTACATCAAAATTGTCAAGTAGCCACCAATAAGATGGATGAACTTGAGCTCATGTGCGATGATCATTGTCCGGATATTTTGATCCTATCGGAGCATGGGTTTAAAAATAACACAGAAAACTGTTTGAAAATCAATAACTACACTTTAGCCAACTTTTTCACTAGAGAAAAATTTAAAGGAGGAGGTGTTGCAATCTTAGTAAAACAAAATATAACTTTCAAAAAGTTCAACATTATTCATAGTTGTGACCTTGACTGTGAAACTGTAGGTATAATACTAAGCACAAATTCAGACTCTGGGATTTTAATTATTGGGTTATACAGATCACCAAATGGTAGTATTGATGCGTTTTTTCAAAAATTAAACCATATTTTAATGTTAGTTACATCAAAAACACCCTTGATTCCAACCACTCCTCAACACAGCGGCTTAATGATATTCTTTCATCCTACAATTTAGTTTGGTCCGTGAACTCACCCACCAGAGTAACTGCAAATTCGAGTACAGCCATTGACAACGTCATTACTAATATTAAAACCGTAGAAGTTTCAGTTCTACATACTGGCATTTCTGATCATTTTGCTTTAGAGGTTATAGTTAATAAAGTTCCTTATATTGATACATTTTTACACCAAAAATCTCTGTAGAAAGGTCATTTGGTTATAAAAATCTTGACCGACTAAATATGTTCCTTGAACATGAAAAATGGGAAATTTTGAAACCTCTTTGTTGTCCCAATGATCAGTTTCACACTTTCAATAACATATTTATGCACTATCTAAATATATCTTGTCCGTTTAAAAAGTCCATCAAAACCTTAAAAATGAAAAAAAATTGTTGGATAACTCCTGGAATACTTGTTTCACGCAAGAAACTAAAATACTTGTATTCCATTTTAGTGCACACTGAAAACGAAGAATTTAAATCTTACTATAAAACGTATAAGCGAATTTATAGAAAAGTTATTAAAGAAGCAAAAAGGTTGCAAATTGAAGATCAAATAAAAAAATCGACAAACATTTCTAAAACAGCTTGGTCAATAATAAACAATACAACTAAATCAAGGAATCAAAATAAAACCCCATAAAATTAAAATAGGCGAACAACTTATTCAAGATAATTTAGAGGTAGCAAACGAGTTCAACAACTTTTTTTCTAAGGTGGCAGAATTCGATACATACTCGTACTTTAAGAAGGATGGTTGTCATTCCAACCCAAATACAAAGGAACCCTCATCATCCATGGCTTTAACTCATGTAACTGAACACGAGGTTGCCAACGTTATTTCTGATCTAAAAGCAAAAAAGTCCTGTGACATCAACGGAATGTCTGTATGGATGCTAAAACAGTGTTCTAAACACATTATATACCCCTTGACATATTTGATTAATTCGTCATTTCAGCAAGGAGTATTTCCAAATTGTTTAAAATTAGCCAAAGTTGTCCCTATTTTTAAAAAAGATGATCCAACTAATACAAATAATTACCGACCTATTTCTATTTTGCCTGTTTTCAGCAAAATATACGAAAAATTATTTTCGGACAAACTTATAAGCTTTTTAGAAAAACACAAACTGCTTAGTTCCCAACAGTTCGGTTTCCAAAAAAACAAAGGGACTATTGATGCTTTAACTAATCTCATAGAAGACGTTGTCAATGGCCTGGAGGGGCGAGAACATGTGCTCAGTATATTTCTCGATCTCTCCAAAGCTTTCGACTGTGTGCATCATGAGATACTGTTGCGCCAGTTAGAACACAATGGCATTCGTGGCTTACCACATAATTGGATTGCATCTTACCTAGATAATAGGGAGCAGTGCGTAGAAATTGAAAACCAATTTTCAGAAAAAATCAGAATACAACATGGAGTTCCACAGGGATCCATAATGGGCCCCATATTATTCCTCATTTATGTAAACAACTTACTAAGTTCAATCACAAATGGGGATGTAATACAGTTTGCAGATGATACAAATCTTCATTTTAAAGGTAAAACTATAGAAGAACTAGAAATAAACTCTTTCTTAGATTTGTGTTCATGCATTCAACATTTTGCCAATATAAACCTCCAAACAAATTTCTCAAAATCTAACTATATCTATTTTTCCTTACGGGAAAACGAAATAACAAGCCACCCTATGGTTCAGGTGGATGACATCTTTTTAAAACAGGTAGAATCTACCAAATTCTTAGGAATTTTTATTGATCAAGGATTAACTTGGAAGGTTCAGGTTAACGAAACATGTAAACGAGTTTCCTCAGGAATTTTCGGTTTACGCGTTTTATCCAAATCCTGCTCTGTTCAAATTCTTCGAATAGCTTATTTTGGACTAATCTTCCCTCATCTGTCTTATGGAATAAGGTTGTGGGGAGGATGTTCAAAAATTCAATTTGAGAGGCTTTTTAGGCTGCAAAAAGAAGCTATTAGAATAATTTCGAAAGCAAGTTTCAGGGAATCATGTCGAGACATATTTCAAGGAATAGGTTTGTTGACACTTCCCTGTCTCTATATCTTAGAAGTGATTTTGTATTGTAAAACTAATAAAATGTTGGTTCAATCTAAAATCACTCATGATTATAACACAAGAGGAAAGAACCACTTGTAAATTTGTCAACATAGAACTTCTAAATTTGAACAACTACCCATGCAAGTAGGTATAAAACTCTTCAACCACCTTCCTAAAATTTAAAAGAAATTAAAAGTACCAAAATTTTTAAATCTCGAATAAAACGGTTGCTGTTAAGCAAAGCTTATTACTCGGTGGATGAGTTCATAGATGATCTTCCGGACAAATAATTTCTTTAAATCATATTTTAATTCCTCCCCTAAAGCCAGGTCTGATGTTAAGTGTGAATGTGGAATGAGTGCGAAATCATGTAAGTGTGAGTGAGTGTGAATGTTTAATTTCATTGTATTGTAATTTGTCTTTTTTGCTACGCAATATTTTGTATTGTCTTCAGCAAATATATTATTATTATTATTATGCCAGTGAAAGATTTACTAGTATCAGCGTTGAGTGGCCAGGCAGTGTTCATGACTCAAGGATTTGGCGCTTAAGCCCGATACAAGATACAATTTCTAAATTTGATGGAGCTGCATGTCTACTAGGAGACTCAGGCTATGGTATATCGCCTTGGCTTATGACATCATTTAAACCTCCCCGCAATCCTGAACAAAGAAGGTTCAACAGATTGCAAGCAGGAGAAAGGGTAATTGTGGAAAGAGTTTTTGGACAACTTAAAAGAAGGTTCCCCATACTTGGCAGCTGGGTAAGATTATCTATTGAAAGAATACCTACATTAGTTGCGTGTTGTGCTGTTTTACATAACGTAGCGAAGGTTTTAAATTACGTTTTGGACAATGACCCGGATGTGGAAGTTAACGTGGAAATGGATGATGATGTAGAAGAAGGTGACCAGCATCATGTTACAAATGCACGTGGAGAACGAAAACGTTTGGAGCTGATGGCCCTTACCTAAGTACTAAACAGCCATTTATACTGAAGAAGAAGAATGATCAGCAAACCATTCCAACTTACAACCTTCAATTTCTAAGTATAAACCTTTTCATTAATATATTTAGTGTACAGTTCAAGGTTTGCATTAAATGTTTATATACGTACAGTATAGTGATTTCTTTTCCGTGTTTTCCCCAACACACACACCATTACGCAAACATATATATGTATTTTTTTTAATCTACAATACTATTGGAAGGAGATAAGGAGTGGACAGTAATGTGGACTCTATATTTTTTACATACATTTATTTAGAACACTTAGAACGTATCTTAGAACATTTATTTAGAAACATTTTGAACCCCTTCGTTTTTTGAGTGTTTCTATTCTTCCAAAAGTAATTTTTCCTTCTCAATTTGAATTTTTTGTAACTCCATCTGCTGCAGTTATACCACACTCTGAAGTTGCGGTGTTGACAATTCTGCGGTTTCTTCCGTTTCATATTGCTGTTGGATTTTAACGCATTTTCGAGTATAAGACAAATTCTTGGCTGAACTTGAAGTATTTGTAGTGGTGGGCAAAACTATTATGCTGTCCCTTTTCTCCTCGGCCATCTCAGTAGTCTTTGGTACACAACCCGCTACTGCTATACACTTCCTGGTACTTTTTGGAAAGCAGGGTTTTCGTCATGGGTTAGTAAAATTAATAAATCTTTTCCCATGCTTTAAGAACAATTTTTCTATTTCCAGTGGTGTTTTTGTCAGTTTTATTTTAATTTTGTTTTCATATTGTTTAGCATTTTTGTTAGTTGAGCTACTGAAAACAATTTTCCACTCCTTGAAAAATTCTGAGAATTTTGTTCCCATGCTTTCTTTGCTGCAACAACACTATGAATTTTTATTTCTCCAATACAACAGCGTTCTCGCTTAAAGTCTAACAAATAAGCCACGACTAAAATATGAAAATGGATGGTTTCCATTTTCATGGTCAGAGGACTCGTCATGGAAGACATCACTACTATTCACAAACACTATTCCACAACACCAAAACGAGGTAGTAAAAGTAAATGTGAACTGAGCAGAGCTGATATGTGTGTCCACCTGTAAACTAGCAGTGAATGCACTTGTCTCTTGTTCAGGCGACGGGTACTAACTTGTCATGAACAGGTGACAAGATGAAAGAAGCATCAACTACACCTGGTAGCTATTATGGTAGTAACTGCTTTGGTTTTATAGAATAACCCTAGTTCTTACTACCTAGTAGTAGCATTTTTAACATGGTTCAGAAGAAAGCTACTACCATAATGTTCATTTTGCATTTAAATTTTCCCACTGCCGTAAACTTTTAAAGCTAGGTATAATGACTAAGCTTTACATTTTTCGATTTGTATTCTGGTTTGAACATACGTACAAGACAATAATTCTTTCAACTAACCTAACAATAGTAAATTACTTAAATTAGTAAATTTTTAATTTATCCAGTGGATATCAAAATTTACTCAGGAGTAAATATTTAATATCATGCTACTGACTGGACTAAGCTTTCCACTTAGGTGAATCGTAGAACATGCTATATTAGTAATGGAATTGTTATACAACACATTTTACATGAGTTATTAATTAACTTTCTAGTACTTACTACTTTTATTCACTTCACTGGCTGTATCCAACAACTTCGTACGCTCAAAACTTTCACCAAGCGAGGATCACTCACAGGTTCCTTAATAAAATTCTGGCATTCGTGATAAATCAAATTACCTAAGTATGCAAGTCGGTAGGATCCTGAAAGCCGGCAACAGGTTCTAACAACCTGGTTACTTAAGAAAATTTAATAAAACTATTAAAACCGGGTAACTACAATATCCCTACGGTTTCCTAAAGTAAATACTATCGATCTAAACTTATCGTAAGTAATTACTACACCTTCTGAAGGGATAAATATCTCTCGTAGATCGGCGAGGACGGCGGGACTTATGTCGACTGGTCTAGTCGGGAGCGGCGGCAGAAGTGACCTCGTGAGGTCTTCGACCAGAGAGCTGCCCTGTAGCGTCCGACGAGAGGAACTAGCAACATCTTTTCCGTTCCGTCGTTGATTGGGCGAGACGAATAAACAAAAAACATGGCGGCGGTTGTTTACAACTTGCACAACTCACTCCGGTTCACGGCGGTATTTCGTGTATTATGTCTCGTAGTGGGTATTTGCCACATTACATCGCGTCAACAGAGTATTCCAGTGACAGGATGAAGTACACAATACATTATGACAGTGATTGCTCAAGGTAGGGCTCATCTAGCCAAGTGTTTTTCGTGCGAGGGCTAGGGCTCCTCTCGTCTGGTACCTAGATGAGGTATTACCAAAGCCTACCACTAAGATGTCAATCCTGAAGTGTGGGGAAGTCGTGTGAGTGATGCAGTGTCTGTACCACCGGCTTTTAGGTGTAGTATGAGGGCAGTGTATCCTAGAGTGCTGCTGGAGCCTAGGGCTAAACAGTCCAACGTAGGCCTACCTTCATGCAAGGTTGCCAAGCATGGGAGGCCTACGGGTATAATAGCTTATGCTCAGACTGGCCCATTCACAGGTATGTAAATATGCCCATTTCACCTAGGCTAAGCGAAATAGTTTCCTCGGCAAAATAGGCTCGTTACACTACCTTCCAACCTCGGCGACGAAAAAAAAGAAAGAAGAAAAAGATTACTTCGGGGAGTTGCTATCGCCTCTATTCAGAATTGCCTAAAAGGCTCTTGCGTTTGCGATGTTGCGTTCAAGAGAACTGCGCGTTCTTGACAGAAATTTAAGCGAATTAGTTTAGTGACGCCCTTGAAAAATGCTACAGCTGTGCCGACGTGTGTGACGTCGCATTTGGGTAGGTGTCTGACCATATCTCTCGTGAAGTACGGTTGGCTGCTGGATTTCGGCAATTGCGCGCGCTGTCAGATTAACCGCCTCCAGGGTCAATTCGCGCATTTGAAGCATCATCTGGTCCGATATTTGCGCGAGCGATTGTACCGGCAAAGACATTAGCATTTGGCTAGGTTGAGGGGGAGACGTGTGTTTTCTGCCTCGAAGGGTGGAATTGGTGGGGGTGAAGACACCGCTGCAAATTGCCCACCGGCACACCCGTCACCGACAGTGGACTTGGCCCCTTTTGTTTCCAAAATATTGTTGGTATTTTCCGCATTCGTCCGGGGTGAACGCACCCCTACAGACTGAAGAATTTGTTTGTTCATTATGATCTGACATCCTAGAAAAGCCTTGTAGTCGCTACCTTTTTACCTGATATGTTTAAACACAAAGCGACTACAAAGTGAAACTCTCTGGACATACTTTGTATACAAAACAATAATATTTTACCATATAAACAGGGTTCCCTGGCGCTTCGTTGTCATAATTAGGATAATTATTATGACAATAAAACTAGTGCTCCCATGTTTACCAAACTTCAATCTAAACTTAAAATAAATAAATTAGGCTGTCAAACTTCAAAAGGAGCGGGCGTTCTAAATTTTCAAATTTAAATAAAAAAATGTATTAACTATGAAAAATCAAGTGAGAAATAACAGTTATTGTAATTCCCGTCTTACCGGCCTATGCCCGCCATGCATTCCCCCAGTCAGCTAACAATAAAACTGATTACATTAATTTTATTTTTTTTTTAATTTGTATGGACCTCTACAGTAAATGATAAGTCGTTTCCGGTTATGCTACCGTGTGAAGGCCGTCATTTTGTTTCTTTGTTCGTGCACCCACGAACAAAGAAAATAAATTTTTATCTCCTCTGTTTAAAAAAAAATGGACTTTTAAATGTAAATATTGTTTTATTTATTGAAAACTATTAAAATTAATTTAGTAATAGAGTAATTACTTTGTCTGAAGAAAACTATTGCTTCAAAAAATGTTTATAGGTAACTTTGGTTGCAAGTTTCAGACAACTACTACATTATGAAAGGAAAACATACATTATGAAAGTTATCACAAATTAATTATAAACGAGCGTGAACCCTTGGACCATTTGTTAGAAAACCACGTCGCAGCCAGCTTTAAAGAGCTTGTTTATTTTAGTCTGCAGACTAGAGTAATATATATACATATATATATATATATATAGATCTAATTTGTATAAATGCTAAATAGCTAATTTATTACTATATAAATTTGAAGACAAAATATTTGGACCGAACCAGGTTGAACCCGGGTCTCCCGCTTGCCGGGCGGTTATGCTAAACCACTACACCATCCGACCCAACTTCGCTTCAAATAAGTCCAAATCTGAATGTTTATCCGAAACATGTGACTGTCAAATAGTGACTTTAAAATCAACAAGTGGATATTACAAACAGAATTTAAATACTGTGTCAAATGACATTATGATCTAATTTGTATAAATGCTAAATAGCTAATTTATTACTATATAAATTTGAAGACAAAAATATTTGGACCGAACCGGGTTATATATATATATGTGTAATGTATAAATAAAATAAACGTAGTACCTGTTAATAGATTTGTATATTGGCGCGACCGGTTTCGACTATAGGCATCATCTCGGCGAGTAACAACAAGCAAATATATTGAATATTTGTTTGTTGTTACTCGCCAGACAATGTTTCCTCAATTGACTCATTCAGTAGTACCGTTATTTATTACTCCACGATATATAATCCCATTAACACCGTGGCCGTGTCTCCCTTTTCTCTTGCGTTCTTCATCTCTGCAGTCAACATCTCACGCTCCTGTCTTATTTTTGTTGAAAAGTCTTCATTAATAAAATATTTGTACCCTTTAGGTTTCTCAGTGCTAATAAAATCTTCTCCTTAACTCTAAAGTGCATAAATTGACAATAATAGGCCGCTTTCCGAATGTCCTCCCAACCTATGAGCACGTTCTACGTCTCTATCTGTAATTCCTTCCAACTTTGCATCATCTACAATAATATCAAAAATTTTCTCCCACAGTCGTTAGGTTTCAGGTGTGTTTTGATTCTCGGTACTCCGTAAAATATTAAA
>CM032066.1:10931602-11194684 GCA_018831715.1 Matsumurasca onukii | reverse complement strand
CATTCTCACCCCTCTATACGTAGCCACCATTCCACCCTCTCTACACAGTCCATATCGACACACGGGCGCGCATTCGTCTTCAATATGTGGTGCGAGGATGTGGATGATGCTGTCCTGTTGGAGATCATTGAAAGTGTTGAGGGGAAAGAGGTTGTGCAATCGTCACCACCTTCACCGCCGTCACCATCACCGCCGTCACCATCACCGTCGTCACCATCACCGTCACCATCACCGCTACAGGAGGAGGACGCGAGGGGATATGGATCTGTCCCGGAGTATATCCGGGACATTGCTGAGATCCAGCCATCCATAACACTTGAGGAGGCGGAATACCTCGAAGAATGGTGCGAGGCGGTTCTCGCCCACTGGTGTGCGCAGCCTCGCACGCCAGTGGAGTGGGAAGTTATGGAAAATCAGTTGCAAATGGTGCGACTGTTAAATGAAATTTACAATCTTTGATCATCCTTTCCTTTCCCCCCTAATTTCCTTATTTTTTTGTCTGTTAAATATAATAAAATTTAAAAAAAAAAAAAAAAAAACCAAATACTAAAGCAGGAGCGAGGAGTGATCCTCTACTCCTCGGTATAGCACCACATCATGGTGTTATCTTTTTAATTACCTAAACGATTCTCCTTTTTCCCGCCAATACGATACTCCTTTTTCCCGCCAATACGATTCTCCTATTTCCCGCCAATACGATACTCCTTTTTCCCGCCAATAGGGTGTGAGGGGAGCGTCATCGACGTCCAGCGCACGCCTCATTCTCACCCTCTGCGCACCCCTCATTCATTCTCACCCTCTCTACGCACTCAATATCAACACACAGGGGCGCACATGGTATTCTCATTTTTAATTACCTCCATCTTAAGCGAAGAAATTCGCAATTGCAATTCTCTCCCCCTCCCAACACACAGGGACGCACATGGTGTTCTCTTTTTAATTACCTCCATCTTAACCAACCAGAACTTTCTCTCTTTAATTACTTGCATAAAAAATTCGCTTCGCGCCATTCTCTAAAGTGTAGTCCCTTCTAGATTGCCCTACTCAGATGATGATGCAGCTCTAATCAATTGGAGGAATGAAGAGTTTGAATAGGTTGTCATTCAAAACCTAAAAGAAATTTTAAGAACAAAAGTATGGGATAAAAAAATGAGGGACCACATGTTTTAATAACTTAAGATTTTATCACGGTGATGTTAACACGACAGGACATTTAGAACCTTTTCAAAACCGTCTGAAGAAAGTGTACTTGAAAAGAAAAGTTAACGAGAGACTCGATGACTTAATCAATCATCTTTTCGATCTGGAATGGGAGGACCACTGCACAAGAGAAAGAGAAACGACTGGGTTTTCGTCTGTTTTTGCCGGATTTAGTGAAAAACACAGTGCTATGGAAATCCCTGATGAAGGTGTTAAAGTGAGCGATCTTCAGGACACTAAGGAAATTGTTTCGAAGTCTAATGAAGATGATGTTTACATTGTCGTCAAGTACTATAGTAAGTGTAATCTAGATTATTGTTTTTACAATTGTAGAACCAGTTTCCCAATCTACAACTCGTCTCTATCAACCCCAGTAGGACCAGTTTACAGTGAAAGCAGATCAAAATTATTACCACTCTTAGTAGTCAAATTCAAGTATTAAATGAGTTTCATGCTGACGTAGAACAAAACAATGTACCAGAATTCACTCTGAGATATGTCACTTCTTGTTTGTCTGATTTTATTATAAAAATAGAAATTCACAAAAAGAAAAGCTATGTTCTTACCATGCAACCTGCTGAAGAATACCATACTCAGCAAAAATTGAAAACGCAAGGAGTCTCAGACGTCCTCTTTCAAGTTACCAAAAGGAAAGAGGAAGCGAAAAACTGTGGCACTTGGGTGCTCAAAAAAGAAAAAAAGACATAAAAAAGAATTTGCTTGATTGTCTCTCGAATGTTGAACAACCATTAAATGAACGTGATGTATCAGATTAGTGGTTTATTACTGTAAGGAAACACTTCAGAGGAGGTTATTATGAAATCATTGCTATCATCATAAATATGGGCCTAAATTACAGAAACAACATTACTCACTATTGGTCTCCCTCCAGATCCCAACAGTTTCACTTTTTTTTAAAGACAATGCACATCAATAGATTTCAACTTATTATATCCATGTTTCACCTTAGCTCACGTGAAAATATTCCCAAAGGCCAACCTGGACATGCCCCATGGTATAAAGTAAGAAAGTTTTATGACACCATGAACTCTTACTTCAAAAAGTATTTTGTACCAGAGCAAAATATTTCCATTGATGAGTCCATGATCGGAATGCAAAATCGATGCGCCTTTATCATGTACATGCCCAATAAACGCCACGCTCGCTTCGGTGTAAAGAAATTTGAGGTGTGCGAAAGCAAAACTGGCTATGTTGTTCACACAGAGCTTTAGAGTGGGAAAGGTATTTTAGAGGATGGAAGTGGTACTCCCGTTACTGAAAAAGTTGATCTGCACTTGATGGAAAAATCAAGGCTTCTTGAAAAGGGATACCATCTATCTGTTCACGGACAACTTTTCTACTAAATTGCATCATACAGAGAGATTGTTCTTCCAAAAAATATTTTTAACTGGAACTATGAATAAAAAATCAAAAGGGTTATTAAAAAATGTACTAAGTACTAAGCTGGGGAGAGAAGAATCTGGTTACTATCGGAAAGGCATAACACTTTTAGTAGGCTACCGTCAAAAAATCACACGTAAGCCTATGTACCTTGTCACCACTGCCTACCCAGCTAATGATGAGCTCATCAAAATCAGGAAAAGTGGTATAGAAGCCATAAAACCCAGTCTCATCCATGAATATAACCTTCATATGGGTGGAGTTGATGTGAAGGATAAATCCATCTACCACATCACCAGCATCAGACCGACAAGTTCGGAAAGTGACTCGGAATAAATGTGCCTGTTGTAAATGAGATTCTTAGTATAAATATGGTTCTTTCTTTTTCAATTGCATATGACTTGATAAACACAAAAATAAAATAGTTTACTAATGATTTTACCTTTTAGTCAACTTGTGTGTTTTTTTATAAAATCTCGTTTTTTGCCTTACGCACTCTCATAGTTGTTTATTTTTTCTATAAAACTAAACCAAAATAAGTGCTGGGACTAAATTTTTTGAGTTAGACCATAAAATTTGGAAGATTTACTTACACATAATATGGGGGGTTATCTCTTCATGTAGGGAAGCTGTATGGTTGCTTAGTAACAATTTGCGTTTTTGAAAAATGAAACTTTGTGTACAACCTGAAACTGCTTCTCCTGCCTAAAAGTGAGTGTTTTTATATTTTTTTATATTTATTTCTTTAAACATTGATATATAATAAGTAGTAATTATGTGTAAGATAGTGGGCTTAAAAAACAATACAAACTTAAAAGCGGCTTATAAATTCGCTCATCACCTAACAGCTAATTAGTCATCACTTGGAGGGAAGGCTGCACCACGTTGTGGACAGATCTCTTTGTAGGTGAAGTGTTCTTTATAGCCCTAATCCAGTGCTTGTGACATATTATTATTTCGTGGGTTTCTTTCGTAAGTAATTTTACAAGGGTACTGTTACGTAATTTTTACTTTTCTTTGTTTGCTCTCAGAGCTCTTCAATTTGTCCAAGTCCTTACGTTATATTGTAACCTACAAAGCGTGAGTTCAATTTGTCTGTCATGTTGTATAAACACCAAGTTAATTGATCAAGCCATTCTGGGCTAAAAATAGTAGTAAAGAATGTTTTGTAAGTTTGAGGCCTTAAGCCTAATCTAAATGTAACTTGAATGTAAATTGATTTACATTATCTGTAACGGCTGAGTTACGAAGGCTATTCTTTGCGATTTAAATCCTGCCGCGCGTTCGGTTCTCAAGCTGTCACATACGCTGGCTTCGCACTTGTAAGGCATAGACTGCTGTTTGTAATGGGGCCCGTTCGGCTTTCAAGAGGCTCACGGCATAGGCCGAGTTCAACATGTAAAGTCCTAGTATCATTCTTGGACTAAAATGATGGACAGCAGCTACGCAGAGATGCTGGAGTGCTGGACACTGGGTGGAAATGCTGACCATTGCTTGGCTATCGAGGTCTGGCCTACGCAGCTCTCACTACGCTGAACTGCTTCTACTGATTTCATCGTTGGCCTACCTCTGTTCAGCTAAACATGCCAGATAAGTGCCGTAGTGAATATGCTCTGGGCAGTAAAGTTTCTCCGAGGGAATATCTGCTTCGTCCCCAATGACTTTCACGTAGCACCCGTAACTCAGTTGCCTTTTGGTATATTGGATATTGTTATTTTTGCTAAAACCTGATTGAGAATATAATCCTAATTCGGAACTCCGGACCTTATCAGTCCTAGAGCGTTACCATTATTAAATTTCTAATTTCTGGTTACCTTTTCTCTTTTCCAAATTGACGTCACACCAAAATGTTCTCGTATGTGTTTTGTGTTTCTGTGTCAAGTGTAAATTAAAAAGTAGTGATGGTCGAATCTAAAATTATCGAATCGAATTTATCGAATAGAAATTTCTTCGATCTCGATGAATTCAGCCGAATTTAAATTTACACTACTGTGTACACTCTTAAATATAAATACTGTTTCTGCCTGAAAACCAAATTATTTAAGCCACAACTTCTATTGTGAACAATATAATAAGTATTATTTTAAAAATAAAACTAATTTAGTTCTCTGATATTAAATTTAAAAATGATTGGCCTCAGATACAGCAATACTATATTGTACTGTTTTAAAATTACTGCATATAAATGTACATGTTGAACAATATTTTTGGTGAAACGTGGTTCTACATAAGTTAATAGTTTTGGTTGTTCACGTCTATAGTAAAATATTTCTAACATTCTGATTCTGTAATTTCAAAGTATATAGCTATACTAAGACGAAGTGAAAATTAAATGAACAATGTAATCACATAAGACGTAATTATGTCGAACCATGTCGTTGTGCACATAACACTGAGTGAAAGTTACTATTGAGTAGTTTGATTCGATCTTGCGTTTAGTTTGTACGAACGCACTAATGCATTTGCCAATGTTGTAACAGAAAATTGGATTAGTTAATCTTGTAAACTACCTTTATTAAAATTTAGAATCGCAACAATACATTATATTTGATGATTTCATGACACGAGCACCACTGACGAAAGACGATGCTATCGACCATATTGTTTCTACTACACGAGCATGCATAGACGTGATTGCTTATGTTTGCGATAATCGAGAGTCAAACTTCGAAATATCGTTACGATAACTGCTAGCAGCGGCACGGACGATAATCAGAACTAGCCGATAGTCAAAGAAGTTGAATCGATACTCTACTGCAATGGCAATTATTAAGACTACGCTCACTGGCATTTAATGCGAATCACGGTTCATACTGATTGATGAGAATCAATACGTGAATAGCTCGACTTTGAGTACCGTCGGTTCCGGAGAACCGGAGTCAATTCGAATAGAAAATTGACATGAAGACCGTAATCGAATTCGTCACCCAAAATTCGGTAGATTCGGATTCATTCCACTAATTAAAGTGTTATGTAAAATTTTGCTTGTGTAAGAGATCTATTCTAAAGTGTTTAAAAGTAATTAGAGTACTAAAGAGTACTAGAGTACTAAAGATACTTGTCAGTAATGCATTTGCTTCTGAGACCTTGAGTGCCAGTAAGAAACGCTAACATTCAAACTGCTTACATGTGCTAAGTCATTTTTGTACGAAAGCTAATGATAATAATTATCATCCGACTATTTTTACTTTCTACAGAAACTATGCCCTGTATAGTTTCATCGAGAGACCGGAGCCAATTGTCACTAAAGATGAGAAAGCTAGCAGGAGACACAGACGTGGACTTAGCCAGCCAGAATTTATGAAGAGACTACGGAGGGAAATTGCCAACGCGCAGAAGCGCTCTGGAGGAGAAATGAAGAAGAAAAGTCCTCCACAAACTGCTGCGGATTGGTCCATGCTGCAGACGAGGGTATGAAGCTGTACCTGGACCACATTGTTGTCCTTGACAACGTCCGGGTGTTGGACATCTCCGTCAGCCACTTCCTCAAGATTGCCCATTAAGCTATTAAGTTATAACAGTTGACATTTGTCTTATAGCAATTGATCAACTTTAAAACATTGGTGTTATCGTGGTTGTGAACGAAGCATTTAGTAAAAATGTTGCTCCTTCATTTCTGGCGCCACATTCAAAGTTTAGGACTCGGCATGTAGACGACAGATTATATGCGGACATCAGACTCTATTAAGGGATGAACGATGCCCGAGCCCTCAGAGGATAGATGACTTTCCTACTGAAATGATGCCATATTTTCTAAAAGTGGCTAAGTCCCTGCTCTAAGTTTGGATTCTTGGCATGCAATATGTTGGGGCTTTGTTAGATATATGGTTAATCCTAGGAAGAAATGTGCGGGAAGAGTAACTGATTCTGTATTATACGTGTGTTTCGGGAGCCCGTCTGTGCGAGTGGTTTGTGTTAGTGGGTTTTCGGGGAGTCGAGACCAATCTGTAGTTGTAAATTATATTGTTGAGTTATGTTACATCTTTCCATGTCGCTTATAGGTATAGGTTGATTAGGACACGATAATATTAGGTATTTGTTTCCGTAGTAAATTGTACTAGTATTAGGATTAGAATAAGATCTAGGCTTGGTTTCATTTCATAACATTGTTTTTATTTACATCCATATGAACCAAGTAAACATGAGAATTACGAGGGAGGCGGAGAACCTGTACCTCCCAGGTGCGCAAAAGGCCTTTGGGCAAAAGATGAGACAAGTGGCGGCAAGGTTCCCAAATAATTTACAAACCTACAAAATAATCGTAATTTTCAATTAACAGATGAACCTATGTCATCCAACCGGTTCCTCGTTATACATTCCACTTTAAATCTGTCATCGTCCTAAAATGTGCCAAGAGGCCAACCAGGTTATGATCCTTGGCTAAATCTTAGGCATTTCTTTTGACAATTTGTTCAAAACACATTTTGCATATTCTCAACATATTTGTATCGACGAGTGTTTGATCGGCAAGAAGATTGGGTGTCCCTACATAGCATACTTACAACAAAATAACTTAAACAGTATGGGATGAAGCAATTTGAGTGTTGTGATAGCCTTACTAATTATGTACATCACATTGAAATGTGAAGTGGGAAGGACTTTCTGGCTTCTGATGATGGGATCCCTTTTACCCAAAAGGTCATTGTGCTTAGAAATATGTTTATAATCAGCTGTTAAATTATGAATTGTTACTTTTGTTTGTTTATGTTTTGATTTCAGTTCAGTAAATGTTTCGGTTTTGTTAAGTTGTGTGTTAATAAAATTAAAAGTTTTAAAATTAAAGGCTTTTTAACTACAAGCTATTTTGGCAGTAACAAAGATGTCAGCTGCAAGTTTGCAGATGAAAAGTGGACAGTTCAATGGAATTGGTTGAGGTTGGATAAAGTACCAACGTTACAGAACCAAGTTTCAAACTGAGGTACAAGAATGGATTACAAATGGATGGCTGAAAGAGTACAACGAAGAATTTGATGGAGTTATACCTTTGATGGCAGTTATTCAACATAACAAAGACAAAGTGCGTCCAGTTTTAGACTACAGGGAGCTAAACCAATATGTTTTAAGTCACACTGCAAATAGTGAGTTTTGTGGAGAAAATTAAGATTGTGGAGGAAAATGGGAGATCAGGTTAGTACTATCGATCTTCGTAAAGCGTATCTTCAGATTCATGTCGTCCCACATTTGTGGAAGTTTCAAGTTGTTCGTTTTAAAGGAAAGAACTACTGTTTGACACGCCTTGGTTTTGGATTAAGTGTTGCTCCGAAAATCATGTGTAGTATTGTGAACAAAGTGATATCAATGGATGAACAAGTAAAAAATGGTACTGACTCCTACGTCAACGATATTATTGTCAATGAACAAATTGTGAACAGCAAAACAGTGATCAAGTTGTTGGAGAAGTATGGTTTGGTAGCAAAGCCAGCTGAGCCACTTGTTGGTAGCAGGGTGTTAGGGTTAAGCCTGGCAAAAATAGAAGAAAAGGTCGTGTGGAGAAGAGACAATAAACTAAAGACCTTGGAAGAGGTTAAAACAAAGAGAGATGTGTTTTCACTCTGTGGACAGTTGATTGGTCATTTCCCCGTTGCTGGTTGGCTTCGTCCTGCGTGCAGTTTTGTAAAAAGACAGTTGTCTGACAAAAAGTGGGATTGATGAATCAAATTTCAATATGTTGGCGGACATAATGAAAGGTGTCAAAGAAAAAGATCCGGTGGCTGGAACTTGGGCAGTAGCTACAGGTGAAGAGGGGGCGGTGTGGTGTGATGCTAGCAGCCTTGCAATCGGTGTGTGCATTGAGATCAATGGTGAAATAGTTGAAGATGCTTCTTGGTTAAGAAAGGTAAATTATTCAACACACATAAACTTGGCAGAATTAGAAGCACTGTTGAAAGGAATTAATGTAGCTTTGAAGTGGGGGTTTTATTTATTTATTTATCAACGGTATACACCTTTTTATACATTAGTATCATATGGAAAATAGTAATTTTGATGAAAAGAGTAGCCTACAATATACAAACTATTACATACACAGTGTCATGTCTTCCAATCTACCCCTACTATTTCTCTCTTTTTTTACTTTTTTTCTTCTTTATGTGAAGGTTTATTTTTCAGGGTAGTTATGGGTAACATTAAGGGTGCAATACATCACACGTGCATAAATATACCAAAATAGTAAATATCTACAATAACATCGTACAATTTGTAAGTTAAATAAATTAATACATTATGATATAGCCTAAATATATAAGATAGAATTAGACAATGAATAAATATACTTAAGTTGAAAGAATTTACTACAATGACAATATATTGAAAAAACTGCAAGTGTTTACTGATTCAGCAGCAGGGTATGCTTGGGTTTCCTCTATACTCACTCAAGACAGACGAATCAAAACAAATGGACTAAGTGAAATTTTAGTAAGAAGAAGATTGGAGTTGTTTGGAAATCTTATTTCTGAATGTGATCTGAGTGTTCAAATTGAGCTTATTAGGTCAAATTTCAACAAAGCCGACTGTCTAACGAGAGTTCCAAAAAAGTGGCTAAGTAGAGCAAACAATGCAAATGCACCTTTGGTGTATGAAAGTGAAGACATAGCCTTGGTAGGTGATGTTGAAAATGTACTAGACCACCAAAAGCTAATAACAGAAGTACACCTTGAACATAATTTTGGAGTAAATCGAACTCTCTTCACAGTAAGTCGACGTTATCCTGGTGAGCAGTTTATAAAGCAAGAACACGTTGTTAAATCATGTAAAGAATGTTTGTCTATAGATCCGTCACCAATTAAATGGGAGCCAGGCCATTTAGACTGTGAAGATACATGGCAGAGACTTGCAGTTGACGTAACTCATTATGGAACGGATAAGAACTTGACAACCATAGACTGTGGACCAAGTTAAGTTTAGCATATGGCGTAAAATTATGAGCAAAACAGGAGAGAATGTCTCAAAAGTATTGCAAGAGATCTTTGCTGAACGAGGACCTCCAAGAGAATTAGTTATGGACAACAGTACAACATTTCATTGTGAAAGAATTCAGCGGCTGTGTGAAGAGTGGAGTGTCAAACGGTTACTTAGGTGTGTAAATAGACCAAGTGGAAATGGAACAGTAGAACGAGTCCATAGAACAGTCAAGAGGATGGCAGCGAGGAGCAAAAGAACAATCTAAGAAATGGTGTACTGGTACAACTTTGCTCCTAAATCGGAAACTGAAGGTAACAGTTCACCAAGTACCCAGTTGTTTTCTTACAAATGGAGGTGTAAAGGATCATAGAGGATGAGTTCAAAGACAATCAATTCGAAACCGGGGGAAAAGTGTATGTAAAACCCAACAACCCTAGGTGCACAACAAGATGGCAAGAAGGGGTTGTGACCAAACAGTTATCACCAACTAGTGTTGAAGTCAATGGAATGCCACGACATATAGCTGATGTTGACACCACGGGGGCGTGTGCTTAGAAATATGTTTATAATCAGCTGTTTGATTTATTATGAATTGTTACTTTTGTTTGTTTATGTTTTGATTTCAGTTCAGTAAATGTTTCGGTTTTGTTAAGTTGAGTGTTAATAAAATTAAAAGTTTTAAAATTAAAGGCTTTTAACTACAGTCATAATGAAAGTTATGAAGAAGAGCGGTTTACTGGACTAAGGGCATCACCTCTTCACAGACAATTTTTATACAAAGGTTCCGTTGGCGGAAGGTTTCTTGGCCGCAAAACATTTCTTATTGGCACAGTTAACAAAAAATCAAAGTTTTTGAGCACTACTCTAAAATATACAGTTCTAGGTTAAAGACAGTCAGTTTATTTCGGAAAAGGTAAAACTCTCACAGTTGGTTATAAACAAAGGATAACTCGCAGGTCTGTTCATGTATTGACAGCTTTCAATGCTGAGGACAAAATTATCAAAAGCAAAAACAAATTTACAGGGCCTCAAACCAGTTGTTAGTGATAAATACAATCATTTTATGGGGGGTGAAGTTGTGAGCGATAAAGCTATTAATCACAACTCTTGCAACAGGCACACTGCAAAATATTGGAAGACAATCTTCTTCAACCTCATTGTCATTGCATTGTGCAATGCTTATATTTTGTATTTTAAGAACACTGATAGTCCCATGGCTCGGAGAGACTTACTTATCAGCACTGTTGACTCCCTCTGTCAAGCTGATGAGCACACTGCAAAATATTGGAAAAAATCTTCTTCAACCTCATTGACATTGCATTGTTCAATGCTTATATTTTGTATTCAAAGAACACTGATAATCCCATGGCTCGGAGAGACTTTCTTATCAGCACTGTTGACTCCCTCTGTCAAGCTTATGAGCCTGAACACGCTGCTCTTCCTGGACCTGCTGGAGATGGTGACCATCGCCTGGAAACATTGCCAAAAAAGCAGGAGAGGTTGTGTGCCGTTTGTGGACATAACCAAAATAGAGAAAGATCTAGAACCTAGTGTCCTGGGTGCAACTGTGGTGTACATAAGCACTGTTTCCATTTGCTGGATCACTACTGGAGAGCAAAGCGAGGTGCCAACAAAAGATACAGGCCTCAGTCAAACACAGACTCTAACTCCGAGTAGAACTTTAGTGCTTTTTATGTAAATAGCGTAATATTGTAAATAAAGTTGCGTTTTTTATGTGAGACATTTTAAATAAGTGAAATTGTTTGTTTTCATTGTGTGGGCTATTAATGTATATAGTGTTTTCAAGCTGAACCATTGAAAAACGGTTTTTAACATTCATTTTGGTTTTGATCTTCATGTAGCTAACCCACATCCCAATTTGTTTCAGGTAGGTAAATTTTATTGTTTTGAAACCATTATTTTTAGTTCTGTGTAAATATTTCGCTGTGTGAAAGTCATAAAGATACTATTTTTGTGTGAAAGTCATAATGATACTATCTTATTTTTAAAAGTCCCTTAGGGGAATATAAACTGCCGATACATTTATATTTTCAGATTTATATCAAATTTGACATATTTGGCCATTCTGAAATACTTATATATTTGGAAAATTTTACAAATTATATTACCATTTTTATTTCACTTTCAAATCCCGCCTTTTTGATGACCCTGTATATACCCCTAGGTGTTCCCAGACCGATCAGAGTGAAATCATCTTCCTCAACGCTCTTCTTGTTTCTCCTAGTGCCTCTACCCAGCTTTCGCCGTCTGTCTTCTCTTCGGCCTATTCTTCTCAAACAGTAAGAATACAAAATGTATAATAAACAGTGGTTTTATAAAACGTTGACGCATTTGAAAACTATTCAACCGATTTTATTCAAATTTGGTATAAAGGTTTCTCAAACTTAAGCGCACACATTAACATTTACTATTGGGGTAGTTTCATCCCCAAACTCTTAATATTCATGAAACCTTAAACTATTAAATCAAGCGTAACTAGCTTTAAATCAAATGAAAATCATACAATTTTGACCATTGGGGATGAACAATCCCTAACTTCTAACGCTTATAAAAAGTTTATTTAGGGAACGATTTGGATCAGGTGACCTTGAGATATCCGCAGTATAGATTTTCTCTAATAACACCTATACTTGCTCGATTTTAATACAACTTAGTATATATGTGTTAAATTAGATTATCTATATGTGTACAAAATATCCTTTAAAGTATCTAAAAAAATGAAGGTTATACATATGTTTACAGTATTAATTTTTCATGTGAATTCTCTGGTATCATGATATCAATGTTTATAACACTTACTGCAGAACCATGCAATTCAGACACATATAACGATTTTTCAACACTGTGACGTCAGGGCAACAAAAAAATCTAAACGTTATAAAGGGTCGATATTTTCATAATATTGCATTGTAATTGTAACAAATATTATTGAGAGAAAGTTCCTACTAAACTATACGGTTGGTATACTGCGAGAGCAGCTGTGGATACAGACAAGGTGCCGCAGCAGCGTCAGCAGTACATATTAGGAATCTGGGTCAAACCGCCACACGAGGAAGCCGCCAGTTGAGTACAGATAAGTGCTGGCGCGGTATCTCACGAGTACGGAGTTAAGATTGTGTCGTTTGTGTTTGCCCGGTGATATCAACATGGCGAGAAGATGTATGAGAGAGTACCAAGAGGAACGCCGCAGGTACCAGTCAAGAAGAATGGGGGAGTACATTGGAACACTCCCCCCGAGAAAAAAGAAGAGAAATAAAAGAGCCCGGTATGACTCTTTTACTTCTATTATTGCATCACTCACATTATGTGGAATATAACAACTGTTGTTTGTTTCAGGTACACGATGAGTGACATAACGGTGCAACTGGTTAGGCGCCTTGAGCCCCATCCAATAAGCCCATCTGGGCATACGGAAGACCCTTATGTGCTTGATATTGTTAATCAGTGTGTCGATGAATGTACTCTAGCCGCGTTAGGTGACTATACCCGTGGACTATACACTCACCAGGTCCCACCGGGACGTCTTGCCGAGCTGATGGCAGCACATATGAAGGCATAGACGTGTCCTGGGAGTACTGTGAGAGCAGGTCGAAGAAGTTTCGACGATGAGCGATGTTTCACAAGCTCCAAGTGGGTTTGATGGCAGCGGCGATGCAGGCAACTAGGAAGGACATAGTGCAGAAATACGTGGAAATCGAATTAACCCAAGCACTTCTTCAGGAGGAAGAATTGAAGAAAGGACCGCTGGACGAGGAACTAACGGATGATTTTTGTAAACGGCTAACAAACTCCAAAAGGGTTGTTCTGCCTTCAGCACCCTGACACAGGAAGATAAGGTGGGAGTGTTGAAGTGCGTGTACCGAGAGAGTAATAGTGTAGAGAGGAGATTGGAAAACCTGTTCGAGCTGGCGGAGTATAATCACGTCAGAAACTCCCTCGATCGTCTTCTATGGAGTACGAACCCAAAAGCAGTCCGGAGCACCAATGGAATTGTCTACGTGAATGCAGACTACGGAGATGAATTATTCACGGATGGATACAGACCATTCAACTGAATGGCTGCGGGGACGCATACACTCACGCTTCTGTGACATAGTGGGACAGGACCAAGGTGATTGGTGCTGCACCTACTGACTGAACGAGACGAGGAACTAAGGGACCATGTTCAAGCACTGGCAGATTTACAAGGATGTGGCTGTCCGGCAGCGTACCGAACGGGAGAGCGATATTCAATGAACATCGAGGTGACACTTGAAACCGGAACAATACCACCGAAGAAGAGATTACCCTGCTGGAGGCCATCAGCTGGCCCACCAACCTCTGGACGCAGGGATCGTGGTGGATGGGACTAATTGCAACTATCTTCGGATGGAACAGTCAAGTGGATGGATCGACTCTGAAGAAACGCCACGCTTTAAAGTAGCAGTGTCCTATCCCATAGTGTACTCAATCGAGGAAGCGGATGAGCCCACGCTGAACAAGCTTTTGGAGCAGAAGTCTCTGCCCATTAGAGAAGAGACAGCAGACCATAGTGCTTAAGTGTTTACACAATAACCCGCATAATTCTACTAACAGTCTAGACGTACACATCGTTGGTTTGATACTGTAAACTAGTAACTTTATACAGATTAACTAAATAGTATCTTGATTAATTAAGTGCAGTGTTTAGAAGTTTAAGGAATACAGTGTATCTTAGTCATTAATTTTGAGTGATGATTTTTCTGTGTATTGTGTAAAATCATGTTTGTGAATTGTGTTTGTGAGGTGATTTCAACCTGTCCATTGAAAACTGCAAGTTGCAGAGAGACGCGACAAAATGGATACGTACCTAAGGTATTTGGTACTTATTGCATTGGTTTACAGGGATATAAGTCGCAGAGTCCGAGGAAAGGATACCGATTTCAGTAACTACGGAAGTCTATTGGAGACCAATAGACCAGGCCATACTATACGAGGCCTCAGTGCTTTTGGTGTATAAGAGTACTTGTCCAGGGGTAGATCAGGCTTTCCTAGAAAAAAGAAAACCCAGAGAGAAGTGGTTTCTGTGATGGGGCCGCTAATGATCCTCAGTGTATTTTGTATTCGTTGATTTTACTTATACGAGTATATGAATAAACAAACATCTTTTTAAAATGTACTGTGTCTTTTTATTTAAGTGTCAAAGATAAGTAACAATGTCAACCAAATAACACTAGACTTATCCTGTGGCACCCCTACAGTATAACCTTACGACTAATTAAGTGTGTCGTGTAATTGGAATAATTGGCGAATTCCAACGTGGGTTCAACCAATTTAACAAATGTGAAATTTATAAAAGTCACATTTTCCATTGCACAACAGGTTGGATAGTACCTATGAGTTATATTGCAATGTTCTTCACACCCTAAAAAGCAAATGCTTTTAAGTCTTATTTTTTAAGAAATAGTTAAACGTATCTCACTAAATATTTCCATCAAACACATTGTACATCAAATGAATGGTTTTGTTAATTTATCATAGTTTCTGGAACACTCAAAATACAGTTTTGTAGTTGGGACGTAAATGGCCTATACTCGTAGATCATCAGAGAAAAATGAATATATACAATTACGCAGGGGTCGGTCGGTAATGGGTCTTCTGGAAAATTACAATCAACTGGGGGTCTCAACAACCCTGAATGGTTGAAAAAGATTATTGGTTGTTTGATGTAGTGAGATGTACATGTAAGTCGTGACTGAGTGAGCTGATAGGTTGACAATTCGCAAACCGCGGCACATCCTTTTCGTCTGCAATAATGGCGAAGGGTAAAGATAAGGATCTTAAACAGAAGGAAAAGAAGGAGAATGATGCTGTCAAAACGAAAAGCGATGAAAAGGAACCATTGCGGAAGAAAGAAGAAAAGGTTGAGAAGGAACACGTAAAAAACCGGAAGGCGAACAAGATAAAACGGTCGACGCTGCTAAAACTGCAGAAAAAAGGAAGAAGATGGCACTGATGATCGAAAGCAGATTGAATCGGGGAGTGGCAAGGAGCAGAGTGATACTGCAGGTTCGGCTGCCGAAGACTGAGACTTCGGCAGAACAAGCCTGAAGAGAAGGTAAAGAATAGAAAAATTAACTACAGTGAAAACGACAGAAAACCAGAAAGCTTCCAGCTATTGCTGGATTCAATTCTAGATAATTTGAGAATAACGTTGGCGGGCTCGCAACAGCTAGACGTCAGCACATTTAGTGAGTTAGTGGAGGTGGATAAGGCTTCCTTTGAGATGCCACAAATATTAGAGAAATTTGATACTGAAGTCGATTTAATTGAGGGATTAGGAGGTGAATGGTGCATCATGAAAGCAAAATCAGATGTCCCTTAGGAGATTGATCAGATTATGAGAGCTTCCTCAAACGGTATAGACATATCGTTGAGAAGGGAGTGAAGGATATGTACAAGATATATAAAGTAGTGGGATACGATTACGTAAACTCTTAGAGGTGTTATAGGGGCAGTCCTATAATATCTATAATATCCTATAATATCCTATATATCTGAGCGACATTCACAGGGAAACCTGGAGGAAACACAACCCAGGGCAGACATTGCTTCCCAAAGCAACAAAGGGGGAGTCTGAAAACTATTAGAAGACTAGGAAGATCACCATCTCACGAAAACAGAACTTACCAGTCACCAAAGGGAAGGGTGCAGAAAAACCCTCTAATGTTTTGGAGACCACAATCCCACCTCCTTCCCCTCCTCCTAAGCCCATAGGACGAGGATCTTTTCAAGCCACTTCCCAACCGCTCAGGACTGCCCCTATAACACCTCCCACCAAAGAAGATGCAAAAACCCATTCTTCATCCCTTTGCAGGGGCCAAAGGAGGACTAGATTATGTAGCATCCACTCACCAGGATGACTTCCATCGCTTTATGGAGGAGAACATGAAGGTGATGAGGGAGGCGTGTGAAGTCATAGGGTCCCTTAGGGAGACTTTAACACAGTCCTTAAAAGACCAAAAGAATTTCATTGAGAAATCCACATCAGAGGTATCAGCGCTGTTGCAGGAGGTTCGATCCACTGTCAAAGAACTTCGTTCGGGAAATGACAGATCTACTGTGCGTGTTCCCTCACGGCCTCCAACTGCATCAGGGCCTTGCAATCCAGCTCCTGCGACAGACCAGCCAAAAGTATCATAAATCTGTTAAGATGGGGTCGGATTCTCTGGAGGTTGCGGCAGCTAAAACTAGAGAGGCTCTAGTAGAGTTCTTACGCTGAGTATAGAATTAGAAAAAATAAATAAATAAATAATGATCAACTCAAGAAATATTCTGAACTCAGGGATCCTTCAGCACGGAGAATAGCAGAGGGCTGAACAGAAGAAGAGGACACTTCAAAGGTTGGACGTTTGCGCTGAGTCTCTCGTATAGTTGTGTTTGATTTCAGCCCTACCGAGAATCCCACTCACCGTAGATTACGGCCGGAGAAGATGTCTGTTGTTTGTATTTTGTATTTTTTAAGTAGGTTCTGAGCTATTATCGGAGTTCATTGAGGTGAAGACAACATTTATAACTGGTTGGACTCATAAAGATGGCTGTGATATTAATTAAAGTAGCGTTATTTAGTTAGGAAGATCCGGGGTAGTGGCCAGACATGCTATCCTTTTAGACAATTAGTTGGACAGGGTAAGATACAGAAATCCCCCTGCCCACAAAGAGCTTGGATGTCATTCACTCAGCCTTGATATTCCAACGCTAAGTTGGTTTTAAGGTTTAAGCTAGCTAAAGTATTACTTTCAAAACCCGTAGAATATTCAATTGCTTTAACAAAACTCAGTTCTTCAACTGAAAACAAATTTAATCTCAACTGTTCATTTTTGACTCCTATGATAAACTGAGTGCAAAGAGCCTCATCCAATTACTCAGGTGGAAAACTGCAATATTTAAAAAGACTTTTCAGACCTGTCGAAAAATCTTTTATAGATTCTTCGCAGTTTTGGAAACATGCATGAAATTTTACTCTTTCTTCATATTTGTTTGGTATTGGTTGAAATGCTTTAAATATCCAAAATCGGCTTCAATGTTTTGTCCTCTGGTAAATCAGGTGAACAAAGATCGCTTACCTTGGCGTAAGTTTGTTCTCCAATAGCATCTAAAAGTGCTAAAACCTTCTTTTCCTCTGAAATACCAGTTAGAACAAACTTGTTCAACAGTCGTCGGCAGTACTGTTCCCATGTACAATTGGACTCTTCAAAACTGGGCATTTTGCTTGGTTGCCATGCATTTTTCCCTTCATTCACTATTATTAAGATTGTCTTCAGTATTTCCTGGGTTCTTTGGTCTTCTAGGCATTTTAACCTAATATTTTACAATCCTCGTCGCCAGTGAAAAATATATGCTTAATTTAGTAAGTAGTTAATTAACTGACTATAGTTTGTCGGAGCTTTGACATGTTCTTAGCCCTTATTAAGCTATTTTAAACTGTCTTAGTCTTATTTATAGAATTTAAGAGTTATTTGTATATTTATTGAGATATTATGCCTGACTTGCATTGAAATGTAATGTTACATACTATGATGTAAATAAAGAATTTGAATTTGAACTTTTGCAAGACAACAAACTGATCTGAATTTATTTACATCTTACAATAATTAAATATGTACAATCTGTTCTAAAAATAATAATCCACATGTTTTAAACAGAAACAGAAATTATTAAGTTAATATATATATAACAAATTTACGACTTGTTTGGCTCTTCGCTGGTTTAGGCTATGCCGGCGCAGAGATGCTGTGCGGTGTCATGAGTTTACACTGCCCTCCTGACAGATACTACCTTTATGAAAGGCAATTAGGCTTGATTTAAGAAAAACTGTCTTTTAAGTCTATGCAGCAAGCTGTGAATGAAGCCGTTGACGCAAATGATGGATCCAAGGATCTTTGCGTTGCGGTTGACGGATCGTGGCAGCGACGTGGACATGTGTCGTTGAACGGAGTGTTGTCGGTTACGTCTGTTGATGTAGGTAAAAATGTAGATGTGGCTGTCTTGTCTAAGTTTTGCAAGTGCCCCAATAGACTGGATAGTAGATGCACCATATAGATGGATGCATCGCTAACTACAGTGGTACAAGTGGGGGGATGGAAGTGGCCGGAGCTATACAAGTGTTTCGGCGTTCAGAGGAACTGTACAATGTTAGGTACACATGGTGTACCTAGGTGATGGCGATACAAATGCATTCAAGGCTGTAAGTGATGCCAAACCTTATGGGGATACAGCAATTGTAAAAAAAGAGTGTATTGGCCACGTTCAAAAAAGAATGTTTGCTCGCCTAAAATCGGCCAAATCAAGGTCCGGCGTGGCGTAGTCAAGAAAGACGCTAAAAAGCGTACATTTTCCTTGAAATTGACTGAGGCCCAAAATATGAAACAAATACAACTATACTATGGCTTAACTATAAAAAGAAACACAAAGAAGTGTAAAAGAAATGCGCAACGCCATATGGATTGAGTATTTTCACTTGACGTCTTCAAACCAAAAGCCGATGCACGAGGCATGTCCAAAAGGCGAGGATACGTGGTGTAAGTTTCGTATAGCCGAGCAAGCAGAAGAGGAATATGACCATGACAAACATTTCCACATCCCTGAGGCAACAATGATGCAAGTGAAACAGATCTTCAGGGATTTATCTGAAACGGAACTTTTTAAAAATGTGTAGGCCTAGATGGGAAAACGCAAAATCCAAACGAATCATTCAATAATATCATTTGGTCATTCGTTCCTAAAAAAACTTTTGTTTCCCTTGAAACACTGAAGTTTGGTGTTTATCATGCTGTTCTTAGTTTTAATAAAATAAGTAAAGTTTGGACATTGAAGGCAATGGGGTTGGAGCCGGGCAAAACTTGTATTGCCGCGATGAAAAAACGCGACGAACGAAGAATCAACGAAGTGAAAAAAATCAGTGCGAACTCGAAAAGAAAATTAGGCAGAAAAGGAATCTGGCTAAGAGGAAGTTAAAAGACAAGTTCTTGGAGGAAGAAGATCTTGAAAATCCTGCCTACTGTCCAGGAGCATATTGAGACCAAGTAAATTACCAGGCTTCTTGTCAATAAATTTAACAAGCCTTGTTTAAACACTATTTCCTGATGGACCAATTGATCTTAAATATAAAACCGAATATCAACATCACTTGACACTAAGCCAGTCACTGGAACAAGTAGCGGGCAGTGTGAGGTAAAGGGGTGCACAAGGCAAGACCTGGTAGCGTGTCCCAGTTGCCAGATTCACCTGCTGTGCTCATACCACAGAAACTATTTTGGCTGTGGGTGTTATACTCAACCCGAAGAATCTGAAATTCAACACCGAATATCAACATCACTTCACACAGAGCCAGTCGCTGGAACAAGTAGACAACATGACACAAGCGGCCTGTGTGGGATAAAGGATGCACAAGGCAAGACCTGGTAGCGTGTCCCAGTTGCCAGATTCACCTGATGTGCTCATACAACAGAAACTTTTGATTGTGAGTGTTATACCACCGAAGAATCTGAAATTAAAATCAGACATCATCACATCAGAGCCAGTCGCTGGAACAAGTAGACAAAATGACACAGGCGGCCTGTGTGAGGTAAAGGGGATGCACAAGGCAAGACAATACCTCCCCCGGGAACTCAAGAATGCCTGTTCTGTACATAGTTTTAAGATGTTAAGAAAATGTTTTAAATAGATATAATGTTTTGATTGATTAATATTGTTGTTTCTATGTACAGTTTTATAATTATATGACAAGAGTTGTTTTGTAAAGCAATGTAACATTGAAAAACGCTTGCTCAATAAAGGCATTTTATTTATTTATTTATTTATTATTTAAGACCTGGTAGCGTGTCCCAGATGCCAAATTCTTCTGATGTGCTCATACAACAGAAACTATTTTGATTGTGAGTGTTATACTCAACCCGAAGAATCTGAAATTCAAAACCGAATATCAACATCACTTCACACAGAGCCAGTCGCTGGAACAAGTAGACAAAATGACACAAGCGGCCTGTGTGAGGTAAAGGGTGCACAAGGCAAGACCTGGTAGCGTTTCCCCGTTGCCGGATTCATCTGATGTGCTCATACAACAGAAACTATTTTTGATTGTGAGTGTTATACTCAACCCGAAGAATCTGAAATTCAAAACCGAATATCAACATCACTTCACACAGAGCCAGTCGCTGGAACAAGTAGACAACATGACACAAGCGGCCTGTGTGAGGTAAAGGGGATGCACAAGGCAAGACAATGACCTCCCCGGGGAACTCAAGAATGCCTGTTCTGTACATAGTTTTAAGATAAGTATTAAGAAAATGTTTTTAAATAGATATAATTTTTTGATTGATTAATATTGTTGTTTCTATGTACAGTTTTATAATTATATGACAAGAGTTGTTTTGTAAAGCAATGTAAAATTGAAAAACGCTTGCTCAATAAAGCATTTTATTTATTTATTTATTATTTAAGACCTGGTAGCGTGTCCCAGATGCCAAATTCATCAGATGTGCTCATACAACAGAAACTATTATTTTGATTGTGAGTGTTATACTCAACAAGAAACAACCGAGACATTTTTACTCTCTTTCTAAACCGAGAAAAATGCACCTGGCCACAAAGTCAGCTAAGAGAGAATGACAATTATGACGTGATCTAATGCTTCTGGTACAAAAAAGCTTTAAGTGTCGATCGTAGGAAAAGCTTAAAAAAACCACGATCCTTTAAGGGGACAGAAGCTAAAATTATGCCGGTTTACTACTACAACCAAAAAAAGGGTTGGATGAACCAATTTTTTTTGAAGATTGGTTCAAACGTTGTTTAGTGCCCCAAGTTTAAGACTACCTGAAATCTAATGGACTTCCCGAAAAAGCCAAGTTAGTTTTAGACAACGCTCCATCTCATCCAAGTGAAAACAAACTAAAATCTGATGATGGAAAAATAACAATAAAATATCTTCTCCCCAACGTGACAGCATTAATTCAGTCAATAGAACAGGGAGTCATCGCAAGTTTGAAGAAAACCGCTGTTCTTAGGAAGCTGATTGTCTGAAGAAGAAAATGGCTTAAAAACCTTCCTCAAAACCTTTACGATTCTTGACGCAATATACGAGTGAGCTTCGGCATGGGACCGTGTACAACAGACAACGTTCTCAGGGCCTGGAGAAAAATATTTCCAGACATTGATGGTGGTGAAGAGTTTGTGGGGTTTACAGAAGAAACCATTTCGTCGGCCCAGGAGCTAGCGGAAATGGCAAAACAAGTCCCGGGGGGAGAGGAAGTGGACGCAGAAAACATCACCAGTTGGTTTGCGTGTGACAAAGACCTGTCTGCATTTGAGACGAAGACAGACGATGAGATAGTGAGAGAAGTGATGCAGGAAGAAGAAGAAGCTAGCGAAGGGGAAGAAGGAGGAGTAAGAGAGGGGACAACAGCTGGCAAAAGATATCTCACAGCGCTGCACTAAACCACCTGGAGTGTGTCATGGACTATCTAGAAGGGCAGGATATTGCAATACTGAGCGGAAAGCTTATTTTACGAAAACTTCGCGCAAATATAATGAGAAAGGAAAGGTGTTCGAAAAACAAACTACACTGAAAGACTTTTTCAAGCCAACAAGTATGTAAATAATGTCCAGTTTTATCTATATTGTGGTGATGATGTACATTTTATTTTGATACTTTAATACAGTTCTACGTTGTTCATAATGGTGTTTGTTTTATTTATTGAAACTATCACTTTGGAAGTTGATAACATAATTTGCACACAGGTACGTTAGTTTATCATCTTTTTAATCATTAAAGTTCCATAAAAATAAGTTTGTTTAGCAAAACAATCTAAATGTTGAGTTTTTTGGCTTAACCGTGATTTCAGTTATCCGTGACCACCCTCCCGCCATTACCCCGGTTGATCGAGGTTCTACTGTAATGGTAAGCTGGGAGGAGAAAAGCTAAGTCTGCATAACCTACTAGAGGCGTTTCCTTGGAAATGTCACTTTCCTGGACCGGCAGTTACGCGGAGACGGCGAAAGAGTTCGTATCTAAGTTCGAGTGTGCTGTTGTTCACGTGTCATCAAGAATGGCGGAGCAGGTATCCGAGGCATCGAGTCAAAGGAGTTGTCCATGGTGAGACAGTGCAGAGCATACTAAGCTGGACGAGTGTCCAAACTTCCAGAGCGACTTGGCGAGGTACATAACGTTGGAGGAACCGGGACGCAGCGGTACAGAAGAAACTACGGCAGCGGCAAGTTCGGAGGAGCCGAGCGAGAGAAAACAGAAGAAGCTGATCCCGTGGCGCTACGAGGCGATTCCCGACAACTGTATAAGTGTGACGCTGATACAGGTAGAGGTCTACGGAGTAAGCCGGCAGGCTTGGTAGACACTAGGGCTACTTTGTCCTTAATCGGGCAAGACTGTTTACCAATGAGTACTCCCATGCTTACAATGGGGGAGTTGAACAGCGTGACCGGATCCAATCATCGAATGGAGCTGAGGGGATAAGTGACAGTCCCATTGAAGATTCAAGATCAAACGTTTTGGCAAGTAATGGTGGTCATCCCAGGATCAGACGTCGTTTTGGGAGGTGATTTCGGAATTACATGGAACGTCCGAATAAATTACAGGAAGAAGCGGATCAAGCTTCTCGTTGTTATCAGTCGCTCGAGCAGTAAAGTGTGTCTGTGTCCCCGCACAAAGTACACGTTCAAGCGCTACACGTAGTTCTTGCAGGTTAAATATTGCAAAGTTAGTTAACTGTTCAGAATAACGCGTAATAAGTGTTTGATTATGTCGAGCAACTGTGGTGTTTGTAGTGTTGAGTGCAGTGAGGACAGTGTCAAGTGCACAGGGACTGTGAATCTAACTATCTTTTTAAATGTTGGATTGTCTTCAATTACCAGACACGTGAAGAAGGACTGAACCTGTGATAAGTAAGAGGTCAAAGAGTAAACCCTCATCATGAAAAGCATAAGTCGTCTTCTAAAACTCAGCTTACATAAGAGTTTATGATAAACATTTTGAGGGATTTAAAAAGGAAATGTTTGCGGAGATGAAATTCTTACTCAAAGCAATTTGAGGAGCTCAAGGATTTGAAGGATTTATGTCAAATAAATTGATACTTCAAATGAGCTGCTAGAAGAGGTTAAGAAGAACTAAAGAGAAAACGTGAAGCAGAATGAAGAACTTTCAAGAAAACAATGAGCTAACGAAAACTGTTAAGGATTTGCAAACCAAAGTGAGAACCTGAGAGCATATCGAAAACAACGTGGAAATTTCCGAATTCCTGAAACCAAGGGAGAGGACGTCATGGAGCTGGTGAAGGTTATCGGGGCAGCAATCAACCTGGAGGTGAAGAGGAAGGACGTGATGGCAGCACACCGAGTGCCATCCTACCGAGGTGGAAGGAAGTCGCCGTCGCCGATCCTGCAACTGCAAAACAGAGTGGTGAGGGACCAGTGGCTGCAGCATGCCAAGCAGAACTCCTGGGATGCTGTGATGTTCCTACATCACAGCATCCCAGGTATACCAGAGCTTCCCAAAGTCCAGGATCTTCATCAGTGAACACCTCACACCGGAAGTCAAGCTGCTGCTGAAGCGAGTGAAGGAACATTGTAAGCAAGTAGGTTGAAAGAGCAGTTTACGTGGGTGAAAGAGGGCAAAATCTTTGTGCGAAGGGAAAATGGGGAAAGGTGCTACAGAATCGATGACATTGATGATCTCCAAAAACTCGAGTAAACATAAGTCCAATGCAAAAGTTGAGGAGGTTAAAATGTAGGTAAAATCTTAAAACGGAAGAAAGCTTTGAATCTAACTGGCCGGTATACGAAAATTTAAATGAATGCACATTTTTCCTTCCTTCTTACAAAGACAAACTTAGTATAATATGTTTTAGGTCCGTAGTTTAAGAAATAAGATTAATCTCATAGAATTAATACAAAATCAAAATTCTGGTTTTTACTGAAGTTTGGATAAAGGACGATGAAGTGGATAACTATAAATTAGATGGTTACATGTTGTATAATAAGTGTAATCATGACCAAGCTGCAGGTGGGGTTTTAATAACTTCAGCCGAAAATTTAACAATATCGACGTCGCTGTCCTCTTGAATATTGTTGAAAATGTTCAGGGAAAGGAGGACTTCCCATCATCATCATCAGCGCTACAGCTGGAAGAAGCGAAGAGTGGTGGAGCTGTCCCGGAGTATATCAGGGACATTGCAGAGCTCCAACCATCTATAACATCGGAGGAGGCAGAGTATCTGCAGGAACGGTGCGAAGCGGTTCTCGCCCCTGGTGTGCGCAGCCTCGCACGCCAGTGGAGTGGGAAATCATGGAGAATCAAATGCAAATGGCGTGTCCAGTGTGGACAACATACGAAAGAAAGGAAAGACTACCAAACTGCTACATAGGTGGCATGGCCTTTATTTAGTACATAGGAAAGGTATCAGACCTGAACTACGAGGTAGAGATAGTTACGAGAGGGCACCGAATGCGGTATTATGACACCATTCATGTGAGCAGGTTAAAACCCTACTACGCTCGTGATTCCAAGAGTACTATGTGGTGAAAGGTTCCTCTATGTAAATAAACAAATAAATAACGTAAATAACGATCATGTAAATAAAGTATTAAAAAAAGGATAAAAATACAAACAATGTATACGTAGAGATATAATTCATAAGCCTTAAGAGTTTGCATGAGACCATTGAAAAATGTAATATGTACATTTCAAGTGAGAGAAATCTGAGAGAGAGAGACAAACTGCTGATGCGTGAACTAGTGTCGCACCACTGACGCCTCAGTTTGGTGCGGACGAGGTTAGCGGAGAATAGGTGGAAGAGTTGAATGTATTTAGTATATTTAGCAGGCTATTAATACAATGAATCCTGAACTGGGAAGAAAGAATAGGCGACGACTACCAGGATAGGAGGGTTAGGAGTTCCATTGAAAGATTGGGGAGTGCGAACATTGATGTTTACGTTGAGGCGAATCAGCCATCTACGAGGCATTGGATGTGACAATAAGTGGTTGTTTGAATATCTGCAGTGGGCTGCATTTCACAAGCTACGCAGTCGGTCATCTTAGAAGAAGAGGTGAAGTGTGGAGCAGTAAGTGCGGATCGGGTAGAAGAACTTACCCGATTGTTAATAGTAGAGTTTGACATCCACAAGGCCAGCTACGCTTTCAGCATTTTAACTCAAGAGACGGCGGGAGGAAAGGATATGTGTACCTCGTCTGACTTATGTGGACGCCACCGGTGGGGAAGAAATATTCACCGACGTTGGCCTTGATGAAGGAGCACAAGCCACCCTTCGGGGACGCATACACTCACGGTTCAGCGACATCGTGAGCCATCAACCCTCGGGCCATCTAGTGCTTCATTTACAAGTCGAACGAGATGAGGAGCTCCGAGAACAAGTTCAAACTCTCGGAGACCTCCAGATGTGTGACTCCAGACATAAGACCTGTAGAATCGCAGTCAGCAGGATTGTGAGTAGAAGAAACGTGACACCAGATGATGGGGCAAGTGCTCTCTTGAATCTCAGCTACTCTGTTCGCTACGTTAACGTAGTTCTTCGATAAAACAGTTGAAAAGCTCAATCGTCTTCATGTACCCAGATGATTCTGAACATTTGTCGGATGTCACAGACAAAAACAAACCGATGATTGCGGAACTTGAGTATGATGATCAGTTATTTCATCGTGTAGTTTTGGCCCCTGATGAAGGATGGAATTCAGTGATACACCTGATGATGCGACAGCAGAAGCGTTAAATACGACTATAAGTTTGACATCTCGCAGAACTCCATGATGTGAGAGAAAATGATTTGGTTTGAGGAGGGAATCAATCGGTTCATATTCAGCCATGTGACCAGATGTTTCCTAATCGTTGACAAAGTTGATGGTATTCTCTCTGAGTGCGAGATTTGTAGAAAGCTTGTGTTCAAGAGATTGGAACGCACTTATAGCTAACTTAGAAAATTCTCCAAGAGTTCAGGTAGAACTTATTTAAAAGGTAAACTGATATGATATTTTCCGTCATTGAGACGACCATGAGTTGATTGGAAATGCTGATCACATTCGTGGTTTGAAGTAGACAGTTAATTGCAAGGAACATTTTCTTGAACCCAGAACTTTTCATATTGTGTAGGTCTAAGTCCGTTGTTGTTAACAAGCTAGTTGAATGATTGAGATGACAGTGGCTCAAATCGCAGGTGATGAACCGATCAAAACATATCCAAAAATGGTATTCATGGCTGTTGGCGTGTTATTCCCAAGATGCAAGGAATCATTGAGCAAAGAGTGAGCACACAAGTCAGCTCCAATCAGAGCTTCAACTGGTGAAGGGGTATCGAAAGTAGGATCGGCTTGCATAAGATGACGCTGACATTCCTTGATTAGATGAGTAACTTTATGTAGAGGCAGATTGTTTGTGATTTTGTCAAGGATAATAACTGTATTTGATTTAGCTAAACCATGACCACCTAGAGAGCTGTTGTCTAATAACAAAGTCAGACCTTTAGTTTATACAGATAACGACGATATTCCACTGATGTCATGCCGAGCAGAGATATCTAGTACAGCTCTTACAACCACCAGCATTGGTTTGTAGTCGAACTGATGTATTTGCAAGTAAAATTGTGTTTGCGTCTGGACATTGTTTGATGGGTTCAGAGTAACTGAATTATTTGATTGAAACTTTCAGTAAAGAGGAAGCGGTCAATATATCTGGTTGCAGGTCAGTTGAATGATAAATGGATTCTTGAGTTGGATGATGTTTGTGAAATGACTGTAGGTAAAGAACTGCAGTAAATATTGATGGCGCTTGTTACAATAACATACATTGCACAGTTTTTGTGAATTGCAGTACTTTAAGTGGTGTTTTTTGTAGACAGTTAGTACAAAGGGCTTTTCTGTACGAGACTTAACCGTTTTGATGGGGTCAGATTGGAAAAGCTCTTACAGTATCCAATCGCTGTAATCTATGCTTAAAGGAATAAAGAGTTTTCATTTCTCAGTAGTAGAAGTAGTGTTCGGTGGAACTACAATAAACACAGTTAGAAGATTTCATTATCATTACTTGCAGTTAGTAGAACCTTGTACTGAAGAGTGTTGTTGGGATAAGGTTTTTGATATTTTCGTATATTTGGAGGAATGGTATACATTGTGTGTTTTGAATGAAGTGAGGGTCAGGTTAGCAGTCTATAATTGTATATACATTCTTTGTATACATTTCAATAAACTAGAGAAGTTCTTTGATGGTTGGAACAGCGTGTAAATCTATACGACTTTGTTCAAATCTGGAGCGGAATTCTTGATCGAATTTTCTTAAAAGGTTAGCTGAAAGCATCATATGTTTCTTAGTTCAAGTTTTTCTTTGTTTTTTCTTGAAAGTCATTGACAACGTTTCTCAATCGTAGGACTAAAGTTTTGTACATTTAAGGCAAATCAAAATGTTGTTGATATGATGGGAAGTTAGTGATATTTGATTGATGGGTTTCGACCTTAAGAAATCTAATATTTATATTACTTTTCTCAGAACGAAACAATCTAAAAGATTAACCACAACAAACACTAAAATGCAGAAAGAGCCCGCTTCAGCGCCCCCGCTATCAAGCGACCCCCTTCCAAAAGATTTAGTAAAATCAACGACCCCTTCACCGGCAGCGTCAGAACCTTCATCGTCAAAAGAATCAAATCCAAAAGACTTAAAAAAAAGTAGACCCGCCCGATAAATTCGAAAAGAAATCAAAACCAAAAGTTAAGAAAAGAAACTCCCGCCTAATGATCAAATACACCGTGAATAACTTAAACCAAATTTCACAGAGTGAACGAGATTCAAGGACTTTCTCTTCAGGACCATTTTTAATGAATTGCAAAGTCCCTAGCGACGTATCAATCTCACTCGAACAAATGGCCCCTCTAAAGGACCCCCTTCGACCAGACCTTGAATACATACCGTCTCTAGCCTGCTTTTCTTTCGCACACGACTTCGGCCGCACAATACCTGCCTTCATCTATTTTATGATACATGAGGTTCTTGCCCGAAATACCGACGGAGAAACAGCTCAAATGATCATGCAATCCATCTACACCACACAATTTGCTAACGTCTCAGACACAGCCTTTACAATTTCAAATTTATTTGGAGGCCCATACACTTACGGAGCACAACCAGAATCCTACAACCACTGGTTCCGTAAAAGTTTAGAAGACAGCATCATGCCCGCAATTGGATATGTACTGATGACAAATCCTGTCTTGATTGACCTAGGACTATCAGAATACACCAACCACGACATAGAATTTGTGAACCCATACGTCTACAGTATGTTTGGAAACCTAGAAAACATGTCAAAAATACAAGAGTAGAACGCATCAGCAACCACTACAGCGCGGATCCATCATAGGTAAGATATCAGAGATCCAAATTCTCACTCACTCCCTCGAGCCACCTAGCATGCCCACATGGCATCAACTACCCTCCACCATCCCGAAAAGACAGTGCCCCATAAGAAAGTGACTCCCCAGCATTTCGCCCAGCAAATCCACTTGGAAGCGCCATCCCCATACACTGGCACCCTTCCACTACCAGAAGCTGGCACATACCAATCAGAACTCTACATGGTCGCTGACAACAAAATCAGCCCCACCAAACGAGCAGTTAAATTCGAAACATTCTCACCCAGAGAGCACCTAGCTCCGGATGTGTTTTGGTTTCAGCCCTACTCGCAAGGTATTAAGATTGAATCAGCAGAATTCGATTCGCTGATAGTGCCCATCCCAAACCCCGCGTCAACCTTGGTCAACGAAAATTCACAATACCTTATTGGTGCAGTGAATCTAAACCAAATTCGTCCCGAAACTACCACAGAGAACACACCCCTCCGCATTCAAGTAAGAGAACGTTCAGCCCATGAACTTTCCCAAATACTCGGAGTATCTTCGCAGACTGTTCATGCTCAGAGAACGAATAATGGTAACTTTGGTTATGACCCAGAAATCCGACATGACAACTTGGCCATCGCAGCAACATACTGCAGGATGTCATGTCCGTACCCAAACCGACTCTATACCTATGGAGTAGTTACAGATCACACATTGGCGGACCCACTACAGTCCAAAGATCCGTTTGTATGTACTACACTCTACTAGGATTGTACGGCACCAACACCGTGCTGTCACAGACACGACACCCAACTAGGATGCTTCCTTAATAACATCCCTAATGTAAAATAGTTTTATTTTACACAGCTGCTTTCACGGCCTTGTTTTGTATTTCATTTTATTCTAGTTGTATTGTTATCAAACCCCTATCGCTTACGGTGCGTTTGACTGGTTATTTATTTCAGCTAAAAATTTATTTTTACAAAATGTAAAAAAAAATAAAACAAAACAATAGATGTATAGTTTAGTAAGTTAATCCCAGGTAATTTGATAGTTGCTGGCAGTCAAGGATAGAGACTTAATATGATGAGAGGTCCTTGAAGACAAGTTGGAAGATAGGTCAACTTTTCAACAGGTGTTTGTGGCGTTGTGGACAGTGCTTTTGAAAAGACTGTGGAAAGAAACCCACTTGGAAGGTTGTCTCTCTAAAATGCCCAAGTTTAGACGAGAAAGCCTGATTGATGAAGTTTCCAAGTTGGAGTTTGAATTTGATGATAGTGAAACAGTAGGTGATTGATCAGATTGAGATGTATTAGCAGCGGGAGGCTTGAGGATTAATGTACATGAGCTTGTAATGTCGAGGTAAAGATTTAAGATTGTTTCCTGAAACTGAGACACTCCTTCATCATTGACTTCATCTGGTAAAGGGTCAGTATCGAACAGTTTAGTCAGGAGAGTTTGAAATTCAGTACGTTTAGTTAGAGATACTTTTGGGTGAACTGGACTTGAGCCAATTGACTTGGCGACAAAGAGTCTGATTTTGCTTTCACTAAGGAACCAATTTTCTAGTTGACGATTGTTGTCTTATCGACTGGGAAAGTAATATTATACATTGTTTTAGGTCAATGGTAGAGCAGGATGCAGCAGTTATCAATTTCTTGACTACAGTTGGTACCCATATGGAACAGGCATTCAACAATCTCGCCGGGATAACATTGGAAGAAAAAAGAGATTATACAATACATTTGCATTTGGTTAGCATGTCAGACTTCATTGATCGCGGATAGAGGCAAAACGCTGGTTATACCAGAAGGAAAGGGTCCGTACGAGCCTACAAAGCGAAGTTAGCCTGGGCCAATTTGGTATCTACTTTGAGCTGAAATAAGCGAAAAAACGAAAAATTTAGGATGACCTTAGACAAATGCCCAGAATGGTCGAAGAAGTTTTATGTAAGGCCGGCGTTTTACAAACTACAGACCAGCATCAGGGCAGTGGACATGCAAATAGAGCACAGGGACGTCGTTGAGGAGTTTAGTGTGATGAGAATTACTCAGGCCGCCATCCTGGAAGAGGAATTGACAACTGCAGTAACTCCAGTATTGAGGTCGCAGAAAGGGTTCATAGGAATCCCCTGGTGGAATTCAAAATTCACAAGGACAGTTCGGCTTTTAGTAAACGAAAAGGAGATAGATAGTGGAATGTGTTTATAGGGATAGTGAAGAGGCCAATAAGAAACTTCAGTTCTCAGTTTGTCCGATCTAAACGAGAAGGCTCAGAATTGAGAGTAATCGATCTGTGAGCTCCTAGACCGTGAATTCTTGATCCTTGAGGTTCTGGTCTGAAGGTGGAACCACAAGTCAACACTATGCCGCCACTTCACGGTCTGCTCCTTCTTGCTTAGCTGAAACATAGAAATAATCATGAATTAACTTTCTCGAGACAATACAAAATGACCTTAAACTATTCATAAAAGAGATCTATTCTAGGTTTGATATTATTTCCTTCTTATTCAAAAAGTTCTTCTAGGATAGTATGTGTACCTGCCTAGCATTCAAAGCATATTTTGCAGTTGTTGTGATGGCATGGAATTATAAACAAAAGCCTAGGATTGACTTTTATAATTCTTATTGCAACAAAATGAGTATTTAAGATGAATGAAACAACAAAGGAGAAAAGGATTTCAGGACGAAGATATGAGCATCTACTAGACAATTAAAACCAATCACATGTAAACACTTGCATTTTAAGTTAAATGACTTTGAACAGTTTTTCAAAGGAAACCTAAAGTACATATCCTCTGATATTGAACCAGTTTTATTAGCTATGGCAGTAGGCTCAAATACAAATTGTAGTTTCTAGCCACACAAAAACATTTGATAAATACACAAGAGTGGTTTTGATTATGATATTCAATTTTTTACTTGTCAAAATACTGTAGTAGTTTTTTGTTTAGTTTTCAAAATAAATCATAAATAATCCATAGTTAACTTTATGGTTCTTTATTTTCTTGCATAGGTTTGTTAAAAAAAGTTATAAGCAAAAAAATGAGTAGTTATCGAATTTTATAATATTGTTGTTGGTACTGTATAGGCTAGTCGAAAGAGTTCATAAAACTACTAGCCTATTTATGGTTTTATAAAAAATATTTGTAACTTGAGTTTGTTTATCAATGAATGAAAGTGTCTGATTATTTCTGTAATAATTCACAAGAAAGTATATTTGTTCATGAAGTAGTAATTTTCTTCCTGAGTATTTTTTTTAGGTACCTAAATCATATAAACAAAGTTTTTAATTTGTAGTATATTTCGATAAATAATGAATTTTAATGATTTTAAATAGTAATTATATATTACCTTATTTAATTACATTAAACAAAAGCCAATTTGGCCTATAAATAATTTTACAATGGCCGACTAAGTAATTACTACCAAAAATGCATTATTAGCCCTTGCACTATGGGCGCACACCAGAGTTGAAATCGATAAAAAAATTAACAATTAATTTTAATCGTTAACTTTTTATTAACTTTTAACTTTGATCCGTTACTTTTAAAAACATTTAACTGTTAATTGTTAAAATTTTCATTAACGATAAAAAGTAACGGCAGTTACCTTTTTGGGAACCATGCCAGAACCTAATCACGTCTAGTTTCCTTTTCCTGTCCAGGCCAAGTCAAACCCGGAATATTGAAACCAGATATTTATGCCTCACTCTTATTCTGTCCGAGTGCCAAGGATTGTAAAGGGCCGCTAAAAGTGGAGTCGTTAGGGGTTGAAACAAGTTGACTTACTCGAACATAAAAGGCTTCCGAGCCGATGGGGATTTCCAAAGTAAATGCCCCGCCAGCGTGCGAGTTGTCTTTTGTGATGTTTGTATTTTGCACATTGCACGCACTAGGCACTACGATGAGCAGAAGAGGTCGCATATTAACTTTTAGTTACAAGTGATAGTGGTCAGTCAAGAAACTGATAAGTGTCCGGCTAGATTATGAATACACCTAATTTTTATGTGGTAAGTATAGTGTTACTAAGATGGTGTTAATAAGATGTGGTGACGTGTAAGTACTGCATGTGTAGTGTTCAATAAATTTGTTCTCGCTGCCCGTAAAAATGGCCCGGGACAAGTCATATTATGTTCAAACAAACCTACGATGGCTCTTCATATCACTCATCCCAGTGTCTTAATTGTATACTGGAGAATAATACCAAAAGGCGTCTACACTATCGGCGTCGAATTAAAGATACGTATGAAGGTAGGCTAATGGGGGCTGGGGTGCTCAGTAATTATTATGTTTGTCAACATGTCAAACATACATGTCAACAAATTAGGCAAACATTTAGGCGTTTTGTATTTTCATTAAAATCCCGCGAGCTGTAAAGTGCGTGCAGTAATAAGGTTTTTAACTGCAAAAAACTGTAAACCGATTGAAATCTATCGGCAGCTTTGTGAAGTGTATGGGGACAACACCATCACTGAAGGTGGAGTGCGTCAATGGAGCATTCGCTTTAAAAATAGCCGAACAAATGTGCACGACAAAAAGCAGAGTGGAAGAACCAGGTTGGCGAATGCCGAACTTGCAGAAAAATTTAATGAAATCACAAAAATCAGCGAAAGGGTGAACGTTTTTGGACCATTACCACAAATATGGTGATTCACTATTTTAAAATCAGTTTGTTACTGGTGATGAAACATGGGTGAAAAAGGTTAATTGTGAGACGAAATTGCAGTCAATGCTGTGGGGACACACAAATTTCCTTCAAAAAAACCAAAAAATGCAAACGATGTCGATAAGGAAGATCGAGTGACCGTATTTTGGGACGGTTTCCTCAGCCACCGTACAGTCTGGATCTTGCACCTAGTGACTACCACTTGTTACCAACTATGAAGAAGTGGCTGGCAACGCACAGCGTTTTGACAATGGTGAACGGCTGCAGGAAGAAGTAACAAAATGGTTGAAGGAACAAGCGGGAGAATTGAACGACAAAGAAATTTTAAAGCTCGTCCATCGGTATGATAATTGCCTAAATTTGTATGGCAATTATGTAGAAAAGTAGTATTTTAGTGTGGCTTTCAAATGTATATAATAAAAATCTTGTCCGATTATTCGTAGAGTTTTTATTCCAAAACGTAATTTACTTTCTGGATAGCCCTCGTACCTTTCCTGTAGTTAACTCAAAAGTTTCATTTTTGTGGTGTTCGTCCAATTTTTTTTACATGTTTTGAACAATTCGAACTTGCATTAAGATCTAGTGAAAATCCTAAATATGACATTAAAAATCGCCTTTTATATTATATTTCAATTTATTTACAGTATTTAAAAATAAGTACGCCGTGAAAACAAAGTAAGATGTTAACAAAATTAGTATTTCTAGGGTCAATACAAAATTACCACAGTTCGATAAAAGTCGCCAAAAATTAACTTTTAATCAGTTACTTTTGATTTGTTTTAACTTTAATCAGTTACTTTTTTCAAAGAATAACTTTTAACTTTAATCAGTTACATTTTTTGGAAACTAACTTTAATCAGTTAATTTTGTTGGTTAACTTTCCCAAGTCTGGCAAAGTCTGGCACACACCTATTAAAAATAGCTCAGCACTCCATGCATACTTAAAATGAAAAATCCTGGAAGCACTGAAAAGATTACATGAATTTAAAAAAAACTTACAATTTACTGCAAAACAATATGCCAGTAAATTGTAAAAGGCATGGCCAACTAAAGAAAATCAAAGTAACGTTTTTTTTATAAAAAGCTTTGTTTATTAGATATTTGCCATTTTGTTTTTTCACTTATCATTTATTATCTACCGCGCCACTTTGAGATTTGACTGAAATTTAATTTATGAAACACGTACATTTACATAAGTCTAGTTACAATAATACATAAAGTCAAAATTTTTGACTATTGCCCTACCTCATGTAAGTCTTCCAAGCCTAAATCTTAAAAATGGTCTGGACTCTAAAAAGAAATTTACACGCTGTAACGTCATTAAGCTACTCACATTAAACAAAAATGTACTTTTACTGACAAATTTAGAGTTAGAAAGAAAAATTGTAGTTAATTTGACTAGTATGTACAGTTTTTGTTAGTTTGAAAGTTCATAATAGTGGCGGAAAGCAATTTAGTAAAATGAAAGAAACAGACTTTTACCTGTCACTTCCGGAGAAAAAACTACTCCTAACGTTTCGGGTACCGGTAGTTAAAACTCCACCCGTCTTCAGAGGACTACACTAATCTAGGAACTACATTTAATAAATATCTTAACTTAAGATCTAACCTAAGACTATTCCAACCAATTGATTTCCTGCTGGCCTCTTATGGCCCTATAGCCCATCTCACCGGCCATGTTAAACATGACGAACTGTATGTTGTTTGCATTACGGGTTGAAAGCCAGGTCTTGCCGGAGTGGAAAAATGATTGCCCGTTCTAGGGTTAGTGAACAATTTGTTAAATTAACCCTCCAAGTGCTAACTTAAGATCAAGCACTTAAAGTGTGGCGAAAGATCGGACGCTTTTTGGCTACTCCAGGATACACGCTACTGGAGCCACCTGGTAATCTAGGCCCAACATATGAAAGTACTACTAGAGCTACACGGTAGGGCTACTGTGACTATTCCAATAAACAAACCAATATGAAAGAAAATCATTAGGTAAAAAGGCGAGGCTACTGAGTGGTGGTCAAGGCAGAATCAACCGGAAGAGCCACTAATAAAAAGCAAAATTACCGCCAGTCTCTCAGTCCGGTGGTTTGGTAAAGGAGGTAAAAAACTGTTTAGCCTTAAAGGTTGTCTGCAGTATCGATGTATTTTTCTAGCATATGACTAGTAGGCTAGACTAGATGGGAGGAAATAGACGAGGGGCGAGAGTCGAATAAATAAAACATTATTTGAAAGTTAACTTGAATTGAATAGTAAACATGCTATGCAATATACTAATACTGCGTCTGTAATAAATATTTGACTGACAGCGTCAGCATTTTCTATCGTCAGGCAATGATTGAACTGTCCCAAAGGTAATTAAAACATGTCCACCTTAGTTTTCAGGAATAAACTTTAACCTATAACTATTTAACTTCTACGAGGCATACTTTATCAATTATTACTACAGTAATTTGTTACCTGTAACGCTTAGAAATGCGAGGTGACGCGGAGAAGCCACGTTGATAGAGGAGGTCAAACTCAAAATGGCCACTGATGCTATTGACTTTTCACACTTCACAGTAGCTAAAAAATAAGTGATACAGAGAGGTGACTCAATATTATTCTTCTGTCACGGCGATTGCGCTGCTATCTTTAGTAACTAACTTGGAACTAAAAGCTTGGGCTGGTAGTGTCGTAGGTTAAAAATGGACCTGATTGTATTTAGCAGTAACGAATAATTGCTATGGCGAGCTGATGATAGCACTGAAGTAGCTTGTCACGTTTTTCGTTTCTCACTGGCCCCACCTAATCGAGCAAAAATTATTATAATAATTTATTGTCAATATGTGCAATGTAAAATTGTTTGTTTCACATCAAAATTAATCATACATATAAATTAAAACCTATTGGAATGAATTATTACCTAAGATAAATTCAAACCACTTTACTAAAATGAAAATACGAGTAGTACGAATATTTAGTATTTTAAATTCATACCAATTGAAAATAGTGTGCTCTCTTATTAACTCGTTTTTCATTAATTTTAATCACTTCTTTTTTATTTATATAACACTCGGGAATTGGATACAAAGATTCAGTGTTTAATTTGTACTTTCAGATTATATAAATGTAATATTTTTGCTTTTCAAGAAAGCCAGCAATCAGCAAACACAAATTTCATGGTGGACTAAATTTCCCTTGGCTTACCACCGCTAGTACAATGGACTGTTATTTTGTATTGGAATTTATTGCATAATTTGGCCTTTCAGAATATACCGGGTGGCCACGATAAAGTGTCCTAAACGGAATACAGGAGTACTGTTACTCTATTAGAGCTAGAAAGACGAAACAAACTTTTCTCTCTGGAAATCGTATACGGAGATTTCAGGAAAAATATTTTTAAGATTCTCAGTATACAGAGTGTGTTAATACTGAAACTCACGGAGCCAAAACTCGAGATTTTTAAATGCAAAGGTGAGTCATAATGTATATCATTTTAAACAGAAGACAATTCTCGACATTTTGACGAAACAATTTCATTGGTATGTTGCTTCGTTACCAAACTAGAGCTATAAACGTGAATCGCGTAAGCTTTTACGGGACGCCCTGTAGTCAAATTATCAATTCGATTAGAAATATGGTGTTTACGTATTGTTTCTCAGATTTTGACGAGCTTTTCAACGGTATGTCGTAAAACCATGTTTTGGAAACATTTTTAACCTCAAAGTCGACGTAAACATTGAATTTGTTTGATAATAAATAGGTTAAAACATCAAATAGTAAGGTATACCATGTTGCATATCATTGTAAAGATAATTTTAATATTAACATCTTTTGTATTAAACATTATTTTGTATCTTTATTTGTTTATGGGCTATAACAAAACCAATTTTAACCTAGATTTTGCCTGTATTTTAGTAGTGTATACGGTCGTTTGACCTGCTTGGTATCTAAATTAAGAGCAAAATTCTAATAAAGTTGTTTTTCTTAATAAAAAGCTCAAAAAATGACAAAAACATAACATGAAATAAGAATATAACAATTGTTAGTAGCTTTTACAAAAGGACACGAGAAAGAAAAACCAGTTGTCATGGTTATGTTATTGTGTACTTTATCTGCTATGTTATATCAGCTGATTAATTTCTCCAGCTGTTGTATTGTTGTATTTCAAATTTGTTTACATTGTTACGTGACAAATGCAATGAATACTCATGGTTTTAGCGATGAAAACATTTAATATTCATCATTGGGACCATGAGTATTTTTGGGTTATTTTGGGTATTTTTAGGTTTTTGGGTTTTTTGTTATGGTTTTATCAAACAAATTCAATGTTTACATCGACTTTGAAGTTAAAAGTTTTCCAAAACATGGTTTTACGACATACCGTTGAAAAGCTCGTCAAAATCTGAGAAACAATACGTAAACACCATATTTCTAATCGAATTGATAATTTGACTACAGGGCGTTCCGTAAAAGCTTACGCGATTCACGTTTATAGCACTAGTTTGGTAACGGAGCAACATATCAATGAAATTGTTTCGTCATAATGTCGAGAATTGTCTTCTGTTTAAAATAATGTACAATATGACCCAACTTTGCATCTAGAAAATCTCGAGTTTTCGCCCCGTGAGTATTGACACACTGAGAATCTTAAAAATATTTTTCCTGAAATCTCCGTGTACGATTTCCAGAGAGAAAAGTTTGTTTCATCTTTCTAGCTCTAATAGTATTCCTGTAATCCGTTTAGGACACTTTATCGTGGCCACCCGTTACAACTGTAATATTTTGGGGTCATCAGTACTTAATCGATGAACTTTCCTTTCCAACAAATGTTAGTACAGGAACACTGCTACCAGACAGCAGCCGCAGCACCGATCAATGATTATTCCCCTTCAAGAAGAGTTAGTACCCAAAAGTGCCGCCAGAATACAGCACAATGCAGCCAAAGTGTCCGACTTGAGTTTTATATGAGAAAACATAAAGTTACTTTTAGAAAATATTAATTGTGTTTATGAAGATATTAAATGTATAATTAATGTTATTTAATAATTAAATTTATTTGATACATTTTCTTTTCAAAATGTGAGGTTTAAATGACCCCCACCACCACCACCTTATCTTTTGAAAAAGGACATATTTTGAAAAAAAAACCTTTGAGAATATTTTTATAGGATCCTGAAATTTTTCTGAAGTTCTTTGCGTCACCCACCACCCAAAAACCCACTCCTTTGCGTCTTTGATTTTGTTGATTTTGTTGTTAAAATTCCTTTTCTTTTGAGGTGCAGGAGGGGGATTATGTGTATTTAAAGAATTTGGGGGACCCTCCTTCCAGTTTTTTTTAAGGGGGACGCAAAGTATGTCAAGACAAACTTCAGGATCCTATAAAAACATTCGCCAAAGGGCTTTTCAAAAATTCTCTCGTTCAAAAGTTAAGGGGGATTTAAAACTCACTTTCTATGCCTATGTAGAGCTTGTTTTGAATTTACGAAATATTCTATTTTCTAAGTAACTTGATGTTTTTTTCTATATAGGAAGATTCCTAGTTTTATTAGGATGGTTTGCTACATAAAAGTTACGGACAAATAAAAACGCATATAAAATGTGCGTAGAAACGAATTTATCAGTTGTATTACAAATTGTCTTTAAAAAGAGATGCATCAACATAAAATTGTAGATAACAGTGTAACAACTAAATCCAGGGATGATAACAATTATTTTCTGTAGTTTGAAAGGAAGGACATCAATACAGAGTTTTTAAGACCTTATTTACAGAAAAATTTGCACTCTTTCAATTTGTCTGAATAATATAAATTCTTCACACATGCAGATGGTTTTAGTTGTCTTCCAACTTTTTAATCCTAATTCCCTATGGAAGTAGTTAGTAATGCACAGCTTATTACATTATTATCCACGTTCCCTTGCGCAAGAAACAAAACAATCCAATTGTAACAATAAACAGCTTACTTGCTTTCTTACTTCACTTGGCAACTCACAGAGTCATTACTGAGTTTATAAATGTTAGAGCTACTACCAAAGTTTTCAGGCTTTAAAAGAGAGTGGGGTACTAAATGTTCCATAGAATGAGGCAAAAAAATTTGAACATTAAGTTTTTATTTAGTTTTATTTTCCAGCCTACAACTAGTTCAAAGTATTGTTTATCACAAAAACTCAAATGTTAAACTATTCACAAATACATCCATGATAAAATTAATTAAATGTTCTACAACTAACATGTAAAAAATCTATACGGCTAACTTTACACAAATAAGTGCCACCAATAGGACAGCATACAGCAAGTAGCTCAGTTTCAGCCAACCAGTGACTGAAGATGGTATTCCACAGCGAGACCGAAAACTATCAAGCTAATTGTTATGATGTATTGATGAGGAGTGAACCGGTAGAACTAGATTATTGTTGTGACAACAACCGCGAAAGCTTAAGAGTTAAGTTTAGAATATCTGGGTTGGTATGGGTTATTTTTATAAAAATAGAGTTTAGAATGAAAAACAAGTTGGCTTCAATAAGACTTAACAAATGATTTTTCTTAAAATTATGCTACACAATTGTTTCTCAAGCTCAATTTTTTTACTTACAGTTAATACTTTTGTACAACAATGTGTAAACTTAATGCTAAACGTACAATAAACTATCGGCAGGTCTTTATTCCTAACTAGGACTTGAAAGAAGGCAAAAGATAGCAGCGCTATCAGTTCTCATGCTGCCGCAAATATGGTATCTATGCCCAATCTACCAACCATAACATTATCAACTTAAAATGTGATATTTCAAACATTAGATGCTATGTTCAAACATACTCTTAAGGAGGTTTTAAATTATGTGACTTTCCTTGTAAAGGTCAAGATTGAGTGGTAGAGAGGACTCTGTAGTCCTAACTTTGCCTCGACATGACAAACTTTACCTTTAATCTCTGCACTTAGTTATAATTAAAATTATAGGTAATTTAACTACTCATAATTTTATTTGAAGATTTACTAGTGGAACCTTGTATTTTAGTTAAAAGAAATTGAATATTACTTGAAATGTATTGTACGGAATCAGTGTTACATGTTTTCTGTACCTGTTGGTGGTGACTTTGACTTGTTGCTTCTGAGTGTGCTTGAAGTAGCGGTGGCCGATGCAGATCAGGACGAGCAGCAGACCTCCGATGACGGCAATTATGAACGGCCAAGTGATGAACAGAGAGCGCATGGAATACTCCTCTTCACCTGTTGTTAGTCAAGCATTACCAGCATGAGTTAGTAAATGTCCGAAACGTGATTGGCTAAGGGTCCGAATGACAATTAAAATCCTGAAAATCCAGTGGGAATTCCATGAAAAAGGATTTGTTTGGCCAGGAAGGTAATTTTAGGAAGATAGGGTAATTTACAGGGAATTTTCAGCAGGTAATAAATTTACAGGGAATTTTTGACAGATAGAATAATAATGTACAGGGCTTTTGGCAGATAGAGTATTTACAGGGAACCTTTGCAGGTAGGGTAATTTAAAAGGGTTTTGACGATAGGTTATGTTTGTGACAATTTTACACCTCAGTTTAAAAGAAATTCCATAATAATAAAGGAGAGTTTTACTGAAATCCTTTATTCACATTAAAGAAACAAATATACAAGGTTCGTGCTAAAAACTTTAATTTCTCAGTATTTATTGCAGCACAACAAACTTGGTCTTAAAATGTTTATAAAGACATTTTATTATACTTTTATCATTAATATAAAGTTTAAAGCTTTTGAGCTATTTAGACAATAGCTTAGAAAGCCTATTTCTAGCCCTGAACATATTTTATTTAGCAACCCTATCCCTTCGAAATGCTGCCGGGGCTCTTCCCGACCGCCTCTAAACCACTCACATCAATTCATTGTTTCAATTAGTATACAGTTTTTTTTAAAATTTTAAAATTGTTGGCAAATTTACTTTTTAATTTACTTAACACAAAAATCACTACTGTATTTTTAAAGTGATTTTTGTTTAAGAGTGCTTCTATTTTGTTTAATCTAAAGACGTGATTTTGCCAAGAATTTCAAATTACAAATATGGACTTACTTTCTTTCCCATCATTCAGAAATTTATTTAAAAAAACCTATTATATACAGGGTGTTTGAACATTCCTGGAACGGCTGGATTTATTTTTAACCGTAAATAATAGACAACATAAAAAATATGCTGTATTACTACAAAGTTCACTACTTTTCAGCAATAAATGTGTTTTTTAGCTGGCCTAGAGTCATAGTTACTACAGACTGCACTAGCATGAAGTAAAAATCTCGGAGAGGCAGAGTAAAAACAGCTGTGACTTAGCCCTCCCTCCCCCCCCCCCCACTCACAACCACCTCATGCCGGCTGGTATAGTTTGTTTCAACAGTATCCAAGATGGCAGTTTGTTTACAAACAACAACTATTTAAATTATCTTGTTTCTTTAACATGAATAGTTATTTATTTGATTGTTTGAAATTTGGTTTATTTTTTTTTAGAAATATGCTTACTCCACCAGATTTGTTATAATGTGTCCAAGCATAAAATTAGCACATTGGCGACACCAGAAAACATCAACAAAATGAGGTAATGTATTGGAAAGATGCGTGATTAAGTATTGATGATGCGATTTGCTGAGATGGTGGCATTGACAAAAAGAATCGGTGAGAAAAATTACACTTGCGACAATTTCAACATGACAAAGAAAGTGTGTTCAAAAATGGTGCGAAGGTTCTCACTGATGAACAAAAGGATTCTCATGAACATTTGTTCTGACATTTTACAAATTATTGAAGCGACCCCACATTCTTAGAAGAGTGATAACATCACGATGAGTCATGGTTTCAAGAATGCGACCGAAGCAAGGCAAATCAATGCATTGGAAGAGTCCATCCTGCAAGGCAAACAAAGCTTCGGATAAAGAGCAAATCAAGTTCAAAACAATGATGATTGTGTTTTTGATATACATGGGTTGTTGTTTATGTAAATTGGGTGCCGAAGGTCAAACTGTAAACCAGCATTACCTCGAAGTTTAACATTCGCCGTGAGCAGTAGAAGAAAGACCTGAACTTTGGAGAAACAAGTCGTGGATTCTCCATCAAGACAGCTTTCCTGCTCACAATGCCCTATCGGTCAAAGAGATTTTGGCTAAACATGAGATTCCTGTATTGGAGCATCCACCGTATTCACGGACTTAGCACCATGTGACTTTCATGTTTCCCAAGTGAAATCTGAACTGAAAGAACGAGGAATTTGATAGTGTGGAAGGTGTTAAATAGCGACAGAATTACATGAACCCTTTTCAAAAGCGAGTTTAGACACTGTTTTGAACAGTGGAAAATTCACATGACCAATGTAGGGATCAGAAAGAGTGTATATTGAAGGTTGTAGAATAAAGTTTGAATAATTAAAATAAAATGATTTTTTAGCCAAATCAGGTTTCTTTCTATACATACCTAGTATATCATCCTCAAAACCTAACCTCCATGAAGCTGGATTACAGGACCACGCCACGAGAGTCAGTCAAATGATCGGTTGAAATGGGGCTACGTGTCGTCTTTGTTTTTATATGTTTAATATTAACAGGGCCTCTGTCCTCTACAGCATTAATTGTAATTGTACTGAATAAAGCAGGAACCCCAATTCAACTTTCCTAATGAGGTGTTAGTACTTAGTATTATCGAAGATTATACTATGGTAAGTAGATTGCTCTTAGATGCCACATAGCTGAGGCAGGAAAATCAACATAGTTGTGCCAGCTCTAAGATGGAATTATTTTAAGAGTCTAGAGTGGAGCTACAAGTTTGTTCGTTCTCGGAAATCGCACGATTTGGTCACATTTAAGCCATTAACATCGCTGAAACTCGAGCATGTGGAGCTGAGAAGGGAGAAAGACGGCAAAAGATAGCAGCGCTATCAGTTCTCATGCTGCCGCAAATATGGTATCTATGCCCAATCTACCAACCATAACATTATCAACTTAAATGTATATTTCAAACATTAGATGCTATGTTCAAACATACTCTTGTTAAGGAGGCTTTTAAATTATGTGACTTTCCTTGGGTAAAGGTCGAGATTGAGTGGTAGAAGGACTCTGTAGTCCTAATTTTGCCTCGTTGAACATGACTTTACCTTTAATCTCTGCACTGAGTTATAATTAAAATTATAGGTAATTTAACTACTCATAATTTTATTTGAAGATTTACTAGTAGAACCTTGTATTTTAGTTAAAAGAAATTGAATATTACTTGAAATGTATTGTACAGGTCAGTGTTACATGTTTTCTGTACCTGTTGGTGGTGACTTTGACTTGTTGCTTCTGAGTGTGCTTGAAGTAGCGGTGGCGATGCAGATCAGGACGAGCAGCAGACCTCGATGGCGGCAATTATGAGCATGATGAACAGAGAAGCATGGAATACTCCTCTTCACCTGTTGTTAGTCAAGCATTACCAGCATGAGTTAGTAAATGTCTAAGCGTGATTGGCTAAGGGTCGAATGACATTTAAAATCCTGAAAATCCAGTGGGAATTCCATGAAAAAAAGTTGGTTTGGCCAGGAAGGTAATTTTAGGAAGATAGAGTTAATTTACAGAATTTTCAGCAGGTAATAAATTTACAGGGGTTTGACAGATAGAGAATAATAATGTACAGGGCAATTTTTGGAAGTTAGAGAGTTTGCAGGGTATGACACATAGACTAATATACAGGGTCTTTTGGCAGATAGAGTAATTTACAGGAACCTTTGCAGGTAGGGTAATTTAAAGGGGTTTTGGACGATAGGTTATGTTTGTGACAATTTTACACCCCTCAGTTTAAGAAATTCCATAATAATAAAGGAGAAATCAAAGTTTTACTGAAATCCTTTATTCACATTAAAGAAACAAATGTTAATAAAGGTTCGTGCTAAAAACTTTAATTTCTCCGTTATTATTTATTGCAGCACAACAAACTTGGTCTTAAAATGTTTATAAAGACATTTTATTATATTTGTCTATTTAATATAAAGTTTAAAGCTTTTGAGCTATTTAGACAATAGCTTAGAAAGCCTATTTCTAGCCCTGAACATATTTTATTTAGCAACCCTATCCTTAATGCTGCGGGCTCTTCCGACCGCCTCTAAACCACTCACATCAATTCATTGTTTCAATTAATATACAGTTTTTATTTAAAATTTATGTTAAATTTACTTCTTCAATTTACTTAACACAAAAATTACTACTGTATTTTTAAAGTGATTTTTGTTTTAAAAGTGCTTCTATTTTGTTTAATCTAAAGATGTGATTTTGTCAAGAATTTCAAATTACAAATATGGACTTACTTTCTTTCCTATCATTCAGAAATTTATTTAAAAAACCTATTATATACAGGGTGTTTGAACATTCCTGGAACGGCTGGATTTATTTTTAACCGTAAATAATAGACAACATTAAAAAATATGCTGTATTATTACAAAAAGTTCACTACTTTTCAGCAATAAATGTGTTTGGCTACCTTAAGAGTCATAGTTACTTACAGACTGCGCCAATTAGCATGAATCCCGGAGAGCAGAGTAAAAACAGCTGTGACGTAGCCCCCCACAACACTCACCGGTAGACTTTCCCCTCATGCGGCTCAGTATAGTTTGTTTCAACAGTATCCAAGATGGCAGTTTGTTTACAAACAACAACTATTTAAATTATCTTGTTTCTTTAACATGAATAGTTATTTATTTGGATTGTTTGAATTCAATTTGGTTGATTCTGTTTTAACATTTTTAACAGTTGTTTTGCAATAAGTATTAAAGCTAAATCCATACTTCTGTTTAAAAGCAGACGAATAACAAGATGAGGTTATGTTATTGGTATTTGTTGTGGCAGTTACAGCGAGGTTTGCTTGTCACCGACTGTACTAAGCTGGTAGGAAAGGGAAGAGTGATCTACGGGCATGTGCAAGTTGCGCTTCATGCTAGTATGCGCTAACTGTACTTCATCTAATAAATAGTTCTGCAAGACAAAAAAATCACAAATACAGTACATACAAATCACTTTAAAAGGATTAAAACCTTTGTCAGAGCCTATAAAACAAAAATACTATCAAAAGTAAATACTTTGAGTGTTTACAAAAACACATGTTGCTCAAGGAATAACAGTTCATTTTATGTTTAGTCCATCAGGGAGTCTTGGTTGTAGTACCAACTGATGAGCAATTTCAGTGTTCCTTATATTGTAATTAATAACATTTTGATCGAGGTTTGGTTGTTCCGAATAAATTCCTTTCAAATCATAGCTATGTCTTCTAGCTTGTCAGTTTGGTGGGATTTGTACATTTGAAATTGTAGAATAAGAATACTTTATTGCTGAAGACATTTTTTACAATGTTTTAACAATCGTCACTATAAAGTTTATTAGTACTAAGTTCATAACAACTATGAATACATAATCATAATTTTATTACTATAAAAGAAAAGAAGTCAGATTACTTACTATCACATACATGATTACATAGAAATATTTTTACTTGCAAAAAATTCATCTACTGTATATGGACATTTTTGAATAAGATAATTTTTTATTCTAGATTTAAAAATGTTTATTGGTAGTTCGGGCTTCCACTGATAAATTATTAAACAACTTTGCTGTCATATATTGAATGTTTGTCTGACTCTTAGAGTATTTACTCTTAGAGTACTGACTCTTAGAGAAATGTGGTCTGAAGAATGTTGTTTGAAAGCTCATCTTGATTCAAACAAGAATCTTGGATTTGATTGAAACCAACTTCATTGAAACCATTGTGTTTTTGAAATTGTTGTACTAGTCGTCCGACAAACTTTTCAGACACTGCGCCTCACCAATTACGTTCAGCTATCATTCATTTATAAGCCAGTTTCCATGTTAGACAATGGGAAACAGCATAACTTATCTCAGCAACGAGCAGCAGTAAAAAAGCAATCGGTCAGGTTTTGGAGGCATGAGCGACATTGGACGGCGCCTCTCAGTGCCGCTCGCCGCTCAGAACAATTGTAACCACCATCATCAGATTTACTGACAAACAACTTAGTGACTCACAAGGTAGTATTTAGGTTTATCTACTTGAAAAAATAGTGATTTTTCTCTAAATACATTTTTTTTCTTATTTGAACAAGATTTAACCCCGATTACTTTAAAATTCAGTTCAGTAGGCTTTTATTCACCCCCCTGGTACAAGGTCGTTGGTGCCTTTTTCTTTATTGATAACGACCCACTAAAAACCCTTTTCTGCCGAGTATTGTCGGGAACAACTTACCGACGTAAGGAGGCTGGTAAGCCACGCAGTCCTGGGAGGGTCTGCGCTCGAAGTCGGTAAGTCTCTCACCCTACGGCTTGCTCTTCTTGCCACAGACAATAGAAGTAGAACGGGCTCCTGTCGTGGAACCACTGAGACAACGTCAGCACCTGCACACCACCACCACCATAGTTACACATAAATTAAAACTATAAACGGCTTGTTTCATAAAAGCAGTTGGACTCCTAAACGGGAGTATAAATATTTAAAAGTACTCCTAAAATATATTTTCCTGTTTCATAATTGGGAGTTTAAAGTTAAAAAAAAGCATTTTAAGAATACAAATTTGTGTTTGTTTCATATAAAACAGCTGACTCCTGATTTACACTCCTGTTTATGAGTAAAGGTTTAGGGGTCCACTTTTACTTAATGAGTACTTAGTGAGTCTGGCATTCTTATGATGTGCCCTAAAAAACTAAGTCGCCTTTTGAAGCAAGAAGTGTCATCCATTTTCAGGATCAAAATTAAAAAGTATCTCTTGAAGAAGGCCTTGTACTCCGTACACGACTACATGATGGAAGAAATATGTGAAGAATAGCGTTGTTTTCCTGGATCTTTTGGTCTTTTTTTGTTGATTTCTTTGTTATATGTTTTGTGTATATTCCTATGCATCTTGTATGCCATGGATTGCATGGATTAAATCTTTCTTTCTTTCCTTTTTCTCATGGTGTTGGTGATTTGTTCTAATTCTTTGTATACGACTTCGTTTGGTATAACCTGCCACTGCCCATTTTTTAGGTCTCTTTTGCTGATACACGTTCTTCCAATTCTTCTTTGAATTTTCTGGAGTTTGTCCTTTTTGGATTTTTTATTTATATGAAAAGTGTTTCTGAAAAGATTGATTTATTAACAAAAACAAAAAGACACGGAAGCACCCGACACAGGGTTAAACACTACTTAGCATCAAAAACCGACTTTGGGCTCAAAGCGCTAAACAACTGTCAGACCCTGGAGATGTATTTTCACCTTGTTAGCTTCATTCCAGGGGAGGTAGCCGAGGTTGTGTGAGCGACGAGGTCGAGAGCCCCACTGCTGACAACATCAGGTAGTAGTTCTTGTCGTAGCTCCGACCCTTCCAGGCTGATACAAACACACAACAGTGAAACATTAGGCAGCTAACCCGGACACGGTTGTAAGCTAAGATAATTCAATATTATTAACGGTGGTTTTCTGGGATATTCAAATTGATGGTATTTAAAGTTTTTTTTGGTAAGGCTATTATTAGGGTGAGAAGGTTTTATTTGAAAGGTGACATGTACTGCAGTGCCTTCACTAACCACAATTTTGAAAACGTTATTAGTTTACTAGTAAAAACAAACATTCAAATACAAAGTGTCTTCAGTGACTGGGACTTGTGGCGTGGTCCTGTAGTCCAGCTTCATGGAGGTCAGGTTTTGAGGATGATATAGGTCTCAAGCGGCTCAGATAGTCTCAGTGATCATCTGATGATACCAGCATCAACTCCCACCATCGTTTAGACATATCAGACCATCACCTGCGTGGTTCGGAAGTCACGTTAGACCGTTGGTCCTTGTATTTCCATTGGTCATTGGGCTAATTATTAATGACCCATTCTAAGGAAGAGTTGGCCTTAGTTTGTAACAAGACTACACCTCATAACTCATTAGTAACACTCATCACACTTATCCTTCACCACATATTTGCCATAAAATACCCTCATGAGAGTGGTCGGCATCTCAAATAGTGATTTAGTGATTTAATGTTTGAATTTATATCAGAGACTTATAAATGATAAAGTGGAAATTCGGCTCAGTGGAGTCACTAAAACATATAATACACTTTTCCGGTACAAACTGTAGGTGTGAGGTGTCCCAAGAATATGCATGTTTCATATTATTCTTATGAGACGAAATTCAAGGTTACAGCCACTTCTGTACACTCTTAACAAGTATTTGACTCACTGAAATTGACAACAACTTTTAAATAGACTAACAAAATTAATTATTGTTGTACAGCAAGCAGGTGATGACATCAAACCTAAATTTTCAGTTAGTCACTTCTTACAGACGGACGTTGATACACATATCAAGAGAGCTTACTCTTGGCCATTCATACCCCAATTCAAATGTTTTTAAACCATATTTTCACCGAGATTTCATTGTACCTGACCTGGGAGATCCAGTCTTAGCGCAGTGTATGGCTCCCTTGTTGTGCAGACATTTGGGGTTGCGGTCGATGTCACAGTCAAAGTCCGGCATGAATCTCCCCTTGTCCACCAGCGCCTGATTGAGCGTGCAGGGGCACTGGGCGATCTCGCCCGCAAAGTTCTTCAAGTATCGGTCGTCCATCAGCCACTTGTCACACATCGCACTCGCCCACTTGTTCCCGTACTGGCTCGCCCACTGTGGTGCAAAGTACCAGCCTAGCGGCACTGGTCTGCTCCACAACACCCTGACAACAGACAACACTGCCATTAGTTCTTCAGGTAGCAGTTGTCCATCAGTGACTTGTCACACATAGCGCTTACTTGTTCCCACGTGCTGGCTGCGCCCACTGTGGTGCAAAGTACCAGCCTAGCGGCACTGGTCTGCTCCACAACACCCTGACAACAGACAACACTGCCATTAGTTCTTCAGGTAGCAGTTGTCCATCAGTGACTTGTCACACATCGCACTCGCCCACTTGTTCCCGTACTGGCTCGCCCACTGAAATTAGACCATGAAAAGCTGAGGCCAAAAACTGAAGCAAGGCTGTGAGTGGGGTGTGTTTGAGCAACAAATTGCATAGGAAATTTGATTCACTCATGCCAGCGGACATTTGGCCCTTAGCTGTGTGTCACCCTGGTTTATTTTGCTTACTTCCCTTTCCAAAGATTAGCTACTTTTCCTGACCCATCGGACAAAACTTTGTTGTGAGCAATAAAAATTTACAAACAAACTATAGTATAGCCTAACAAGAAACTAAATCCTAAACACTGAAATCAATCCAGTTTGACAGTGTGACTCACGGAGCTAGAGTGGGGATGTTGTTGATGGCCTGAGAGAAGTCCTAAGGGATGTGTTGAATCTTGATAAACCCAAACCGAATGTCACTGGTCAGGTGTTTGTTACGGTCCCGGTAGTCCTTCGGTAGAATCGTCAACTGTCCCGTGTTAGCAACATTGCCCTGGGGAACACAACAAACTTGTTTTTATTTTCCCATTTAAAAATGTTAGAATCCATTCAGTTTTGGATTCAAAATGTGGCTTAGGATTGCTAATAGCTTTAACTTTGAATGGCGAGAATTAACTTTGATTTGAACACCGACCACTCTTAGGGTATTTTAGGTGAATATGGATGATGGTGAGTGTGATGAGTGTTTTTGATACAGCAGTTTGGTTGCAAACTACTGTCGTTGCATAAGCTAGGTTTGATTTTGGTGCTACAAGAAGAATTAAACTGAAGGCGGTTTGAACTAATGGCTTATACAGTAAAATACTATTAGTAACTAATAGACCACTGTTTACATTCAAGTCAGAGAAAAAAATGGTTGGATTAATAAAAACTATTTCACAGATTAGGGATGTTGAAGGTAGTAACAAAAAAGTGCATAAACAAAACACCCTTGATAAAAATAAATTTTATGAAGAAATTTATAAAAGGCCGCAGCCTTGGCCCTTGGATGAGCGAGAGTCAAAAAGACACTTTAGTGAACGATACCTTTTGTCATGATATAAATAATAATTACAAATAAATGTTTTAATACTATAAAGAAACTTAAGTAAACATGGTTTTGAACTGAGCAGCCTGAATAAAACTGTTTTGAAGAAACAGCTCTTACAATGATACACTATAAATCAGTGTTAAAATTCAAAACAATGAAAAAACTCTTTATACCAGCTGATGTCCATGCGCCACATAAAGATCATTAAAATGATGATCCTTAGGGGGAAAAAGAATGTGTCTAAAGCAGCTGTTTTTAAGAAACTGGCAAAAGGTTATTTTGGTACTATTGTTGTTGTTTTTTTTGACATTCCATTGTAAACTGCACTATTTTTTGTCTGAAAACCACATGTTGTCAAACCCACAACGATTCCAAGGGCACATACCAAGACTCACTTGCAAGACGTCGATGAAGACTAGCTCCGGCTGGATGGCGGTCTCGCGTGATGTTGACGTTGAGCGTGAGGTTGCGCCAGTCCCAGCGCATGCTGATGCTCTCCGGGGACGGCTGGTGGATGGCGTCCGTGTCGAAGAACACTTACTGCGTTGCAGTGGCCGGTGTTTCTATCGGACACGTTACGATCAAGTGGTTAAATTTTACAAACTCATTGAAGAAACCACTTGTAAATAAACAAACTCATACTGCATTTCAAAGTTAAAAGTAGTTTGTTTTCAACAAAATTTAAGACATACCTACCACTAAATGCACTGTTGAATTTGAATTATTTAAAATATTATTTAGAATTTGCTTACCAACAAAGAATTTGCCTTTCCAGTTGTAAGCGCCTCCATCAATGGCAATGTCGAGGATGACGTAGCCCTCAGCCATGACAAAGGGCATCACACAGACGGCTCGGTTAGGGTAGAGAGTCGCATCCACGAACCCGGCAACCCCTTCCGTGTCAAACCTGCACATAGATGTTGACGTTACTTAACTGTAGGTAAATAAATCTTTATTCCATGACGTTAAGATGTTATAAATGTTTGCAGATGCTGATTAATAGCTCACTTCATACTTACTTTATTAACGATCATGGACACTAAATGATGATAGAAAATTCATGCAGCAGTTCCTAATGAGGTTTTTTGTCATCGTTGTCAAATCAAAAAGGTATTTTACATATTTTTGGGCTTATTCGGTCTTGTCTTAAAAAATCCTGAGTGTTTTAAATTTTCAGTCTCGTGTTCAAATCAATAAGTCCATGTCTCTACAGGTCTCTCCCACCCGCCCCCACAAAATAACTAAAACTAAAATGTCAAGTTATGTCCAGGATCAAGCGGAATACCGCAATACTCCACTCACAATCTCAATAATCAGCTCGGGTAGAGGCCTACTACCAAAGATTATGTTATGGTAAGTAAATAGTGCATAGATGCCACATGGCTGTGGCAGGAAAATCAACATAGTTGCAACAGCTCAAGTACAGATAGCTCTGCGAGCGCTGCCATCTCTTGCCAACTTTATCCTCCCTTGGCTCAACATGCTCGAGTTTGTCTGATGTCGATGACTTAAAGATGTGACCAAATCGTGTGATTTTTATTACAAACAAACTTGCATGGTGCTCTACTTGAGAATCTTAAAGCATCCCCGCAGCAGCTATCTGTCATCGGTGTGCCGCCAACCATGTTGATTTTCTTGCCTCAGCCATTCATGCACTATCTGCCTACCATAACATAATCTTTGCTATTACACAGTGACCAAACACTGCTCTCAATACAGACCTGCACTTGACCTTCATGCCGGGCTGGAAGCAGGGGCCGGTGATGTTGATTGCCGTTCCTCCCAACATGTTGGTACTCTCCGGCGCAAACACAAGGTTCAGGTTGGCTCCAGCTGTGGACGAAATCATATTGCAATTCAAATCAGCTGTTGTAGTTTTACAGCCAAAACCTTGAAACTCTTCGAAAGACATTTTGTAGGCTATTGAGAAGCTAACCCACTAAAATGTGCAATAATGCTGGGTAGTGTTCAGATTCTACACTAGAGCACAACATATGATAGACTCAGTCCCCCCTTGCTCACAGTAGCATATCAGCTGATTCCTGCCAAATATATTGGCGGGAAGGCAAAATACTTGCTTTCCGCGCCATTGCAGTATCTGCTGCACACTATAGACGTGTCAACAGGCAGCAGTTTAGTTTGCAAACACACTGTCGTTGCATAAGCTAGGTTTGGAGTGTTGAACAAATTTATTTCTAACCTGTTGTCATATTGTAGCATTAAGTGGGAAATTAGCAGACTTGTTACTTTAAATTTGTTTAGAATGCATTAGCCTTTCACTGTGTAATGTTTAAAAATGTTGGTGCTACAAGAAAAGTTAAACTGAAGATGGTTTGAACTAGTAAACATACAGTAAAATACTATTAGTAAACATATTTTGTATCCTTATGTTAAGTCTAAATGTTGACACCAATACAAATACTGATAATTTTTTATAAAGATTTGTGATTGGTGACTGACCGATGTCTTTGTTGCAGCTGTCGGGCAGGATGTTCTCGTCTATTCTTGCGGAAGATGTGGCGTCTGGTCATGTTGTTCCCCCAGCCCCTACTGATCAAGACCCTCACCGCGGTGGTCTGGGAGAAGGGTTTAAACTTGTAGCTGCGAGTGCCGTTACCTGCATTGAAGCCAATCTGTCCAACACAAAGTCTAAGTGGCTTTAATACATTACCATCAAGATAGGTACAGTGTCACAGGTGTAAATGTCACAACAACAAAATAGATGATGATATACATCCAGTTATAGAATTCATTTAGGGAATAGAAAAAGGTCGGTCTTGTAGCCCGGTCTTCAGGTATTGTCCAAACAGCTGGTTTCCAAATGTCTTTAGTTCCTCAGGGAGTGGATTCCCATCTTGGCCCCATTAGCTGGTTTTCTTCCCAGTCGATGTACACTTGTAACTGTGTAGTGTCAATTCTCCTTAAAAACTCAATATCTGGGAATATTTTCAGTGAACTGTAGGTAGTCCAAGCTCCATTCACTAATTTAACAGGGTCAGTCACAATTAGGTCAAGACACTGTATTATTTTACTTTCCCGACTCCTCCTCTAAAAAATCTGACATAGTTCATTAAATACAGAAAAGCACCAACCTGAGGTACACACTCGGGGGCTCTCTGGTCTGTAATGGTAGGCGGACAGAAACGGCAGCGACATTTGCTGAAGAATATATGCCGATGACGCCCGGTGGATTCTTCTTGGGCCAGTGGGACCAGGAAGCTGGCGGGTATGTGAAGTGCTCGATTGGGTCACTAAACTCCAGGTAGCCGTTACGCCGAGATCTGACAACATCAATATAGATATTAGACAAAATAGTTCTACACACTAGGCTGCTACTCTTTGCATCTGGCCTTCTCAAAACATAAGTGAAAATGGCAACACAATCTTCTACCTCTGGAATATTTAAAACATAAAAGCGTGGCAGTTACTAAAGACAGGGAAATGTATTCAAATTTGATCATCTTCAACATCAACTTGCCAAGCTATTAGAAGTCCGATACAAAATTATTTTTGTGGGATACTCAGAAAAAATAGCAAGCCAGATAAATGTTTAAAATCTTTAAAATCGATGTACAAATATTTATTTTGCAGAAATATGCCCCAGTAGGTGACTCTTAATATACTTAAAAGGACGAGGAAGCGGACACTGAGTAATTCTGGAGAACATTGTACTGGGACATAACTCAACAGGTTAACTTTTGCAGCGTTAACATATAATGTTTAAAATACTTTAATAACTGAATGAATTTTTGTGATATTTTCCTTCTAAAACATGGTTGATAAGCAACCAAAAATGAAGGTTAAACTTGAGGAAAATTATCTTGTTGAAGAAAATATTGAAGTCAGATGGCTCAAGCATTGATGTAGTCATGTAAAACAAATCCCAGTTATGGCAGATATAGTGTAGCTTTAACTTCATCTTATAACGAAGAATAGGGATCACATAATTCTACATGAGAAGAAATTAAGAATCTTTTTCAAACAAAGACTTAAGTGGTGAGACATTCATAAAACAGTTTTATGGATGTACCACTATAAATGAAAAAACAAAGATTCTTTGTTTGAAACTCTTCAGTAATATTCTATACCAGTGAATTTTAGGATAACACAGTATGTTGAATCTTCAGTTGGTTGGCTTAATGTCTTCCACAAAAGCCATTAAAACAATAGTTTAATTTGAAAATGATTATATTTCACATAATAACAGATAGAAGCCCACAATGTTATTGGGTGGCCAGCTACTATTAATATATAACTAATAAAAGGTTCAACTGTCTTCATCTTTTAGAAATCAGCTGAAGTATGTTGAAGAATAAGATACTGGTAAGAGTGTTTACACCAATTTTAAATGTTAACCTTGAAACCTCTTGGTTTAGTACTGGTTTTAACTTTCATTGTTAGATGTTTTAATAGGTTTGATGCCTGGTACTATTGTGCAGCTGGAAGAGAACTACAAAACATGACTGCCACCATGGACTAACCAGCGTGTAGTTGTAGCGGAAGCGAGGCAGTTGGAAGTTGAGGTTCTTGGGCGGGGCGAGGAGGCATATATATCTTTCTGGTAGTCGCCGATGCCGCTGTCGCCTCCTTGGTCGTAGAACGGATAGAAGGTGTTCTGGCGTATGGCAGCCAGGCGGTCCTGGCTGATGATGTAGGGGTAGCCGGTGCCCTGCTGGTCCGAGGGATGGGGTTGTTGGCGCCCAGCCCTGTCGGTGGCCCGATGCGGTACGATGACAAGTCTGAAACAGTGGTATTGTCAGCAAACCTATGTGGAGGCACAAATTTTGATGGCTTTTGAAATTTAACGATTATTTAGAAAAGTTAGTTTTATTTTTAATAAATCGAGTAGCATTACACATTTAAGTTAGGGTAATTCAAAATTCTACAATATTATCTTACATAATATAAAACACCTGTCTGTATTTAACATATTCAAAATATTGTTTCAAATTTAAAAACACTTACTGTGGCTACTCACCTTTTTTTAAATTTAACACAACTTTTAATTTAAAAGTGGTTTTATTTTTTAAAAAGGAGATTCTTAAATGAATGAACCACCTTTCAGAACGTCATTTTAACAGAAACCCAGACAACTCTATTGTTTCAAATATAATAACTGGTGGTGTGTTTGAGTGGTGGTAGAGTATGTTGTAATTTTTCTTATATTGCTAGAAAAGAGAGCTACAGGCTACTACAGCTTTCATCTTTGCTTTAAGATGAGCAATATCAGGTACTTGTGAGTTTGTTCACTAAAAAGCCTTTCCACTTTGTGAGTAACACTGTAACTTTTGGCGTTATTATTATTCCCTGAAACTGTTGCACCATATTTAGTGATAATAGAATGATACAATCCCATTTGTCTTCTGAGGAATTATATTTTGGGGTAGTTGTGCTGAAACAAAACTGTTAAGAGCATTTATCCTCCAAAATCTGCAATCGAGTTATTTGTAATCTATCGTCAAGAACATCGTGTAGAGATTATTTTAAGAACCTAAAACTTTTACATTGGCGTCATTGTATATCTTTGAAACTGTACTATATTGTGTTTCAAAATGTGATTTAGTGCAGGGCCAAGATATTCATTTGTATGTTACACAAAACAAATTCTACATTTCGATCAAGATAGCCATAGGTTACAAATTTATGAGCGATGCAGGCTGGTGTGAAATTTCTAAACAAGCAAGTAAACAAGTAAAAAATAGTAATCTATTTAAGAATTATATCACTAAAGAAGAAAGATAAGATTATTTTAGGAAATACCTAGACAATATTCTTTTAGTCCTCTGAATAGTCTTTACCAGTGGCTTAAGTCCATTTTTTATTTTATTTATTTATTTATTTCCACGGCAAACTTAGCCAGTTTACATTTGTGTATGACTCAATAACAATAATTGAGACTTACATGCTACATTCTTACATTGTAATTCACCTTCCATTTCACCAATTCTGTATCATATCCATTTTCATAAAAAGTCAACACAAAACATTATTTGTACACTGACTTAATAAATTTTTATTGTTAGTATTTTGCTTTTTTTGATTTTACTGATTATTTGGATCGATATGAGTAACAGGTACCGAGCACTTGACACACTAATCCAGCTTTTCTTAAAACTACCAGGAATATCTTACCTTGGGATGCATAACAAGAGAATAGGACTATAATACTTGGAAGTAGGGGTTAGATTGACTACACCGACTATTAGTTTTAATATGCCACTAAACAGTGGAATAGTGTGTAATTTCCGCTTTAATTTTAAGACGAATTCCAAGTAATGGAAGATTTTTGCAGGCTAATAAATAGTAATAAACAACACCTAAACAAATCTTTTAAGGTTTCAAACCGGTCCGGTGAAAAATACTGTAAACAAACCAATATGAGGGACAGACGACAGTTAAGCTTACAGCTGCTGTTTTTCCTTTGGCCCTAGCAGTGCCACCAACAAAACAGGCTACTGTGACATATACAGTGGTGGGGTATTAAATAATCGAAGTTCAAAAATGATCGAACGGGCTTTTTTCGTCTGTTTTGCCTGTTCTAATTGTTCGAAAACAGGCTGCGCTCAAATGGTCGAAGATTTTGGTTAATCTTCTAACCCCCAGCTCATCTGATCGAATGGGATTTTTCCCCGTATTATCCCTGCATTACTCTGTGAACTATTTTCACTCTCCACAACCCTTAACATACCCGTTTAAGCTCAAAGTAGGTTAGAAACTTGGATATTGGATAATTAGTATGTATATGACACAGAGTATTTATTTTACAGAAAGTCGGCGACTCAGTGGTCATCTACTACCTACTTAGCAGGTCTGCTTTGTGGGGGACTACAGACTAAGTGTACGAACACACAGAGAGTGACGCGACTCTATGCAATTTAATCAAAACCAAGTAAATGCAGTGGGCAGCGCACACTAGCAGCGATGCGATGCGACGAGACACGACGCGACGCGTAGGGATACCTCCAAGAACAAACTGGTTTGTTTTCTTCGAGCGATTGACAGCGATGCATGTGGAGCTGCTCATTACAGAAGTGTACGCTAGAGATGCGATTTGGAGGAGTGACCACAAGAGTCCAGTTTGTTGTTTGTTTTTCTATGGCATGGTGAATTTTGCTAAAAATGTAATCAAATGTTGCCATCGACATCCTTGTGTACTGAAAAAATCTCATCTCATTCCTCCTCGACACTGGAAACAGGTGATGATATTCACCAAACACATCTCTTTGTTCACAAACTTCGTTAACCCACTGATTCCTTTGTTTTCCCTCCAAAACTTTCCACTTCAAATAACTATTTTCACAGAGAGCAAGTTTCAGTCCTAGCTTTGACAGCACCATTTTTGCAATGATCGCGTCGCCTGGCATCGCTCTCTGTGTGTAACGCCAATCGCTTGCAATCGCGTCGCGTCGCATCGTGTCGCATCGCAACGAGTCGCGTCGCTCTCTGTGTGTTCTAAGACTAACGCCAATCGCTTCGCGTCACACCGCGTCGCATCGTATCGCGTCGCGTCGCTCTCTGTGTGTTCTTACACTAAGTCGCTAAGGGAGAATGCTGTCCCATTTTCTTCCTCATTTTAATGATTGTTTAGACAATCTAGTCGAATATAACAAAATCCTACCTATTAAGGCTCAAGTTAAGCATGTTTGTAATGGTTTACCTGCAACTTAGCAAACTCTAAAAACGCCAATTTTAAAGATTTAAATAGTTGTATGTCCAGCGGGGCCCGATCCACGAGTAAACGCCGAGCTATAGTAAAGGCGGCAACGATAGAGTGAGTGCGGGTCCAGCTCTAAATACCGCTTAAATATATCATTGAATAAAATCATTAGCTGCAGAAGTATAATTAAAGTCAATAATAAAATTTGCAAACAACGTTTCAATAATATTTTAAATTTAACATTTGAATATATTTTATATCGATAACATTTCTGTGGAAGCTGCAAAATGATAATGAAGCTGCTGCATTTAAACAATAAAACGTTTATCTTCGTTATAAAATAATTAGTTTTCTTTCAAAATTTAGAACTTGATATTCATACAAAATTAAAGATTAATAAAATTTGAAATACATTTTGTAATCAAGCTTTTAACGGGTGTTTGAGCTTTTAACGGCAATAATGACTCTTCGCTTAGTTAAAAATGAACAAAAAAGAACTATTAACTAGGTCTAGTAGTTAAGGTTTAAATATACGTATCTTTTTACTTCACAAGCAGAACTGATACTTGGGAGATTATATCTAAATATTACAGAGATTATAAATTATTCTGAGCGTCACAGAAATTTTGTTGAAACCCGGTGTCACATACCGTTATATCAAACAAATTTTGGTTTAAGTTAGCAGTGGTTGAGGAAATAGAAGTTATTAGATTAAGAAGAGAAGAAACACACATTAGAGTCACCACATTTAGACTAATGTATCCAATGTTAACCTTTTGTAATTGTATTATGGTCAATAGTTTAAATTTAAAATAAGTTTATAGCAATGTTTTAGGTATGCAGTTGTTGAGATTGTTCCCCCAGGGTTTTTTTCTTCAACAGCCCATCATTAAGATATCTGGCTGTTTTAAGAAAATCTGACCAAACACTTTTTGGGGGTAAACTAGGGCTTTAGTGGCTCACTCTTCGTTCATAAACATGAACCTAACCATAAGCTAGGTCTAATCCAAATAATTGACAATACATAATTTCAAACCTTTACTACCGAGGTGTAAAAAGCTAGGATTAATACCAACTAGCCTACTACTCGAAAAGTTATGCACGTACTAGGCTTGCCAGTTCAAAATATTCAGTTTACACTACTTGACTTTACACTATCATGGCCATATTATACATGAGCCTAGGCTGCCTAGCTTAATAACAACATAGCCTATATTTGTTTTTGACAGTACAAATATTGAGTAGCAAAACACAAAAACAAATTACAATAAAATGAAATGGAACATTCACACTAACACACTAAAAGTGTGATAATTTATTAAGTGAGTTAATAAATTAGCACACTTAATATTTACTAATCACAAATAATATTTACTAATATAATTTTGTAACTGCTCTATTACAATTTTTATAAATATTACATTTTTTTAGTAATAAATTAGCTATTACAATGCAATGCATATTACTCTTTTATGCTTCCATCTATCAGCTATCTACCCTACTTATTACCCTAACAGCTACTCGTCATTTTTCCTACAAATCCCTCCTCTGAGTTTGTCCATTGATTTTAAATGTATAGGTGTACATTTAAAGTCAATGGTTTGTCCACCAAATTCGCGTTATGTTCAACAGATCGAAGGTAAAATGACCGAAGTTTAAATGATCTGTTGAGCCCTCACCGCGAAACCGTACACGATCTTTGTGCGTTATCAGTTCTAGGCCATCCAGATCCCGGTCGAAACGGTTTACATTATTATAACGCTTTTCAATGTTGCTTCTCGTTTTTAAATATTAACCCTAGTTTTGTTTTTTAGTATTTATTAGATTTTATTTGGGTCTATTTACTTTATGGGTGTCATCACTGATAATAAGAGGCCCTAAATTTCCTTCTAAGGTTTAGGCAATAATTTTTTTTAGTTTAATTTTTTTTGGCAGCCTGACAAGTTTTGTTTTGTGATTCATGTAAAAAATGGATATAAATCATTCTTATTCTTAATGAAAGCATAATGTTTTAATTTAACCATTTTAGTTCGATGGTTTTGCGCCACGGGGAGAGGACTGTGTTATAATAACCTTTACCAATAATTATAACATGAAGTAAATAATTCAAACTACGTTTTAAGCTAGTAAATGCACTTAGGTGTGATATTCTTTCCCTGGAAGCATAGATTGATGATGCTGCATATAAACCCATGTTTTAATAATCTTAATTGCTTATAGAGGCGGCTTGATAGAGCGGCCGCGGGTCCAACTCTGGGTGCCAATAGTTATAACATGGAGTAAGTACTTCAAACTACGTTTTAAGCTAGTAAATGCACTTAGGTGTGCTTCTCTGAAAGCATAAATTGATGTTGTTCATATGAACCCCAAAACGTACGCTTCCACCATCAAATGAATGTTTTATTTCGTAGGCTTTTACCATAAAATATAGAGTTTGAAATATTCAAATACAAATTATATTTTTTACTTAACTTTACGTTTTAGTGTTTATAAGTTGATGTTCTAAAGGTTTTCTGTTTTAGAAAAATACGTGGCCTATTTTAGTACATTAACCTATTTTTGTAAAGATCAGCATTTGCAATGTTTCCTGGCACAAATAAGGCTGCGAAAGTTCGCTATGGTAAAAAAATTAGGAAGAGGTCTCACTCAACCTACCATTAAAAGCCTACACGAATAAATAAGTTTCTATTTAAAGTTTTTAATGTATATGGTCCCGTTGGGATCTTCTCGATTCCAATCTTCTGGCGTTGGCTTTTGCAAGAGATCTAGGTCCCGATGGAGTCTCCTAAACCCATACTTCTATTAATGTATAGTAAATTGAATAGGGAACGAGTGAACGCCAGAACAAAACGGGGCGGTCGGTTCGCGGGCATACCAAAGTCGATGCGTTGCGCCTTATAAGTACGTCTGTCTTATAAGTCGGAATTTTGCTTCTTTTGAAAGATAACTAAAATAAATTTCAACCAATCTTGCTTCTGACCGAATTTCTCGAAGGTATATAGTATAACTTTTCTTTTACAATTGGTAGCTCTGCCATGGCGAAGCAGATTTCTGATGACGTGTAGACGGTGTAGTGGGAAGAAGGAAGAAAGAAAAGTTGCCAAATCATGTTATTTGTCGACGTGGCCTTTTTTGTTGTTAAGTGGTGAGATAGGCAGTGGAAGAATACTGATATTATTAAATTTGGTAGATCTTTCTTTCAAGTTACTAAAATTATCTGTTTTTTTAAGAGGCTGGTAAGTGGGTCAGGTAGGCTTGGTTTGCCCTGTAACTTTGATGAATCAAAGCACCATACTCAATTCTTGATATAGTTAACGATATACTTAAAGGCTTAGGCTAGGTAGTCTTGTAATATACTATTTTGGTTTTCAACCGGGCTATAAAGGCTTGTCCCAGGCATAAAGGCTTTAGTGTAAAGGTTTTAAACACATCTCTTTAAGACACGTTTGCCAAATGAAAATATTTGAATTAAGACTAGATTGAGATAATGGATGGGCCTTAGTATGGGAACACATCTTGAACCCATCTTTATTAGTTCCCCCCGCCTATCCCTACTATGGTTCCATCGTAACTAGAATGAGGTGTGAAAACTGCTAACACCTAAGTAAAATTGCCGTAAATTTGGGAAAAATAGGCCCAAACGTTTAAAACTTGCTCTTATTGTTAGGATAAAAGAGGTAGGCTAGGCCCTGCTAATAATACAATAAGAAAAATACTAGGCCTTGGCTATATCAGATGCCTCAGCGCTTTGAAGGATATAATATCATCCGAACTAGAATCAGGACAGAAATCAAATCTGTTCTTAAAAAGTACAAAACTATTAGGGGAAGATGAGGTAATGTAGGAGAAAGAGGTAATATGAGAAGCACTAATTTCTAACTCTAAGGCAAAGATAGATAACATTTTGAAAACAAACGGTGATTAAGGTTACCACCAGTAGGGGCACAAGTAAATAATTTGGAATGTTAACACAAGTTGGATAGTGAAGTAAATAAAAAAAATCTCTTATTAGGGACAGACTAAAACGCTGACTGACAGACCTATGTTATTTCCCCATAAGTTATATGTTTCAAGCTTCCCACCAGGTGCCACCAACTACCTAGAGCCACAAATTTTAGCACACAGACTCTTCTAGGCATATTCTAAAAGTGGTATGAGCTTGAAAATTTGCTGTGTAAAAATAGGCCTTAACCCTCCCAGTGTTGCAAAGCTTGGGTGCGATGCATGAATACCGTGCCGTAACTGTAACGCAATTGTAACGCTATTTACAAATGCTCTTAACTTGGTGATATTTAAAGCTGGATAGCCATTCTAACACTTTAAATCAGAAAAAGGTGAAGTTTGTGTTGTTTAACGAGGTGAAGTTAGGGCTACAAAGTCCTCTTTACCACTCAACCTTGACCTTCACCTAGCGTGACCGTAATTGTCACATTACAAATGTAAGTGGTGACTGCGGGGATCGAACCCGCGGCACCGAAGTGATGAGGTCCGGAGTCGCGTGCGATACCAATCCGCCACGGATCTGCAAATACTGCAGAAAAGTCTGTATTATAGTAACAATTCTAACGTAGAACAATAGATAGATTCAGCAGGCCGTGGAATCTGTTTTTCTCAGCCATGATTTCAAGCTAACAGGCAACATCAGTTTGTTGTTGCTCGCTTGCATTTACGATTTTAGATGAATTGTACGATCGTTTGAGCTATTTGCGTGAGTTATTAAATTAAGATAGTGACATTGAAGCCGACGATGTTCAACTTGATGAAGAATTACTAGATTTTTCGGCGGGTAGTGGTGAATAGTACACGCCAAGTGACAATGATATAGGCCTATTGTCAGAAGACGACGCTAGGCCCCGGGCTTCTCGTACTCGTAAAATTGTTGTACATTGTTTTATTATATTTATTATTTTGCTGCGCTTGAAATGTCAAACATACCTTATATTTTTTATCACCAATAAAATTCAAACAAAATGGCTATGTTAGTTTTTGTTTCTAAATATTATTTGAACATTTTTGTACAATGGATTTATAAAACTAAATTTTTTTGAATTTTTTAGTTTATAAAATTATTGTTGTTTTGAAAATTTAAACTAATTACAAATTAACATTTTTTTTACGTTCACAATCTTTTCAGAAAATGAGAAACCTAAGTAAAATAAAACATTTTACCTAACCATTTTCCTTTTACAAGACATTTTTAGACTGCCACCATGAAAAAAATTACTTTAAATATATTAGAACAACCTATGATATATTACCTTTATACCAGTTGTCATGGATGGCAAAAGCAACCCGATCTCTCATTTTGAAATTTGCTCTATTTTCAATGCTTACTTATTGTTCTGACAATTCTGTTATTAATCTTTGTTTATTGTTTGCATATTTTTCACTAATATGAAAGACAATACACAGCTTTACACATTCACACTTTTTACCAAATCTACTAAGTTTACAAAGCTTTATTGGTTTTTAGTTTTTGGGCCAAAAGGCTTGGTGAAACTTCCTCGAACCCTTTAAATGGGTTACTTCTTGAACCAACTTCTTTTTATCTTCTATCATGGGTTTTGTTAAACAAAGAATTGTTTAGTCTTTTGTCTCAACAAATCCATTAAAATCTGGAAGTTATTGTTATCCTTGCCTTGACTGCAGCATCTACCTATTTATTGCTGTAGGCTTTTTATGATAGGTTGAGCGAGACCTCTTCCTAATTTCTAACTCAATGACCTTACTTCCAGATTTTTCACAGCCTTATTTGTGCCAGTTTAATTCTCCTGCAACCCCTTCCGGCACTTCTTTGCCATGTCCAGCCAATTTGTAATTCCATGTTATTTTCCTAAGAGTTGGAAAAAGAGATGTTAGTCTATTTTGAATTAAATTAAATACGGTTTTGTTAATTTACTGAGCATTGACACTAAATGAAGATTTTCAGTTTCTGGCTGGTCAGTTATCAATTTCTCAGACTGGCTTAATATGGTTCATGACTGCGAGAGCATTGTGGTCAAGTACTTCCGATACTGAACAAAAGACTGCGTCTTGTCCTTGGTGTATGCTACTCCAGTATCGAGACAAATTGGTTGCCAGGATGCTGTTAAGTGTACAGATTGCACTTCTGATCCATATTTACAAAGATAATTCTCTGAGAAGCCAATATGAACTGTCCAAGTTCTTTTTGGCAAGACTTTTCTTTAGTTCTGTAATTGCTGAGAACTAATGGTTAATTGTTTGTTCGTAAATAAAATTGGATCCAACATTTCTAAAATTTATTTATGAGTTCTAAAGTTGTACATTTGATGATTTGGGTACTGACAATATTTACTAAATTCCTTTTTGGTTTTGCTACTGGTCTTCGTTCTGTGTGATTTTCCCACTGCTGATAATCAGTTTGAAACTCCATTGAATTCTGAAAACTTGATATTTTGTTTTCACAATTTAAATATGTTCTCAAATAACAGAGCTTAGGCCTTTCTTTTAAATCATATACTAGATTTTCTGCTAGATCATAGGTTGATATGTCTTAAATTATTTTTAGCACTACTAGATTTTTAACAAGTTTCAGGTTCTCATGTTTAACGCATAAAAACCTGTTTTGATTTTATATGTTTCGTAGCATAACCTATGTTCATGTTAGTTTTGAAAAATTTCTTGTGCAAATCACGTAACAAACTACTTCAGATTCGCTTTGGATTCACCCGACTTACTGCATCACATCCCGTTTCACTGGGCTCATTTTTGAGTTTACATCAGATTCTAAGAACTTTTGAACTTTTTTCTTTTATGATTTATCTTAACAAAAAACAGAACTTTTCTCCATTCTTTTATAAGAAAAAGTGGTGAATCTCTTAGTGTTTGATTTAAACACTTGACCTCCAACAACTTTGGTAAAATTTTTTGCCTTCATAACCCAAGCTCTAAATACTTTTTTATAAGTTCTTTGTATAGTTCTTCCACATCTGGGTGTAATGGCGCTTTGTCTTTGAAAAGTTAAATTGATTTTTTCGGAAGCTTATTTTTTCAGTAGGCTTTGGTGATAGGTACGAATTCATTTAAAAATCCAATCGCTGGATATTTTCTGCCCTCCCATGCACTTGTCTCTTTTCTGTATATGGTTGGCAAACTTTCTTTGTTGGTGTTTATAAACACTCTGGATTTTTGACTTGCCAATATGCAGAGGTCTGTCTGAGCTTCAAAGAACCAGAGGCATTAACAGTTGCGAGTATTTTTACTCTGTTTTTGTAACCAGGAGAGGTTCTTTCAGATTTCACTGCCCAAGTTTTTGACGGCACCCTCCAATAAAAAAGACCAGTTTCATCACAGTTTTGTCAGTTATCAAACCCTCTTTCAAAACCAGGTCTACAATAATTTTTGTTTGAAACAAAACCACGTCAGATGTGTCAGCTGAAAGCTTTTCCCACTAATGTTTAACAGCCTGATCCCATACTTTTTTCCACCGGTAAAGCCAACCATCACTAGCAGTGAAATTTTTTAAACCATCTTTGAGATGCTTGTGGTTTTAGGGCCTTTGTTTACAGCATTGCTTCACTAACAAGGCTTCCCATATTTTGCAGAGCTCTGCTTAAACCACAAACACAGAGTTTCTACTGTCAGCTTGTATTTATATCACTTATATTTATTCACAAAAAATCATAACAAAACTATTGTCAAACACATGTTTGATTTTTAAAGATAATTATCTACCAACCTGGATACCATGTTTCATCGTATATCACCCCAACCCACTTTCCGATTTCAACATTGTTTTTCAAATGGCTTCATCGACCACATCATCGTCACTTTCGCTATGTGTATATACATTTCCATACTTAAGCTTCTTTTGAACCTTTGTTTAAGCTGTAAAGTTATTTAAGGAAATGTCAAAGTTAAACAATTACAACATACACATCTCTGAAAACATTATATTATATTAAGGTAACCGTTTATAAAAAAACATAATATAATAATGTCTGTTATGTCAACTTATGTATTTTGCCACCTATAAATATAAATAAAAACAAACAAAATTGTTGAACTTTAGTGAAATGTAAATGATTACAATGTTGATTTAGTGTTTTATGTGTAAGTTATTTAATGTTGATTAAAGTTTAAAACTTAAAATTTATATACTTATAGAAAGTATCCTATAACTATTTTCGAATATGACGTTTAAAATTATAGGAAGGGACAGCCACAGAGTTGAGGTTTCCGATGGAAAACCGTGTTAATTGGTGTTAAATTCATAATTTATAACACAATTTTAAGTAATTTATGATTCCTATTGATTACAACTAGCTATTAAGAGAAATTATTCAATAAAATTGGAAGTAATTTGCTTAAAAGCTCAAAAGGACTAATATCTGGCCTGTTCTTGAGAATGACCCAGCTGCTTAAACCACGAACACAGAGTTTCTATTGTCAGCTGGTAGCCGCCTTTCCTCAGTCTTTTACCCAAGCACTACACTCTTGTTCACAAAACTTTCAATTTCATTCCGTTTTCAGTTCCCAACTGTCGCCTTTCCAACTCCTAACTCAGAAGCTACTTTGTAATCGATTCCTCATTGTCTAGCCGTTTTATATTGTTAAACTCTGTTTCAGGTAAAACGATGATTTGCTTTCGTTTCCCTCTAAACATGCGAGAAAAATCACAATTTCATGACCATTTTACCAGCAGAGTTTATACACAAAAATGTCCAAAGACTCCATATTTGCTGGAAGACAGCTTCAGGTCCACCCACGCTAGGTCTACCATCACTCCATCGAGGTCCCTTTGCAGTGAGGCTTTGTTTCTGAAGAGTAACACAAAATCATCCGCAAACCCTAAGACTGAATCATCCGCTGACCGTCGACTTAAACAGCGCCTTCCATCTCGTTGATGTCGTCCAACATGGGGTTTACGAAAAGGGTTATAAAAAAATGGTGACAAAGCATCATCCTGCTTGACTGGGGATTCCTGAGGTTGACCTCGAACCCACCACTGTTCTGGTATTGATGTGCATAGTAGCAAAGTGCTGAACTATCTGGTCGCAAATGCCCTGCTTTCTCAGAGAATCCAGAACAGCCCCGTGCGGAACAAAACCGAAAGCCTTATTTTTATCCAGAAACGCCGCACAAAGCTCCGTGTTTTTGCCTTTTCTAATCACTTGTCAACGATCCTGACTTTGACAAAGCATCCGTTACCCCCAACAAACCCTTTCTGTCGCTCAGACAACATGATCGAGTTTCTTAATTTAGTCTCTATTTCTCTACTGAAAAGATTCCCAATAGTGATTCCACCTGGATCATTGAGGTCATTGCCTTCCTTTGGGATCTTGGACGTATAGTTGATTTTCCAGGCCTCTGGAAAGATGTTTGAGGCGAGCAGGAGGTTGAATAACCGAGCCAAGACCCCAAAGAGGCTTCTTTTTTAATTCCTGTTTCCCCGTTGATACGTACCCTCTGACTCCCACCGGTGTAAGCTTTTTTTGATAGCCACCGCCGGTGGTACCACCTTTTCCTGTGTTAATAATAAACCTACCTGGTTCTTCCTGGTGAGAACCCCCAAACTTGAAGGACTTTTCTAGAAGGGCTCAAGGGTAGTCCGCATTCCTTCTCTTCTTTCCATTTGATTTGCCCTTCCTCCTCCAACTCGGTCATCAGCGACCTTGATGCTGTCTATCAATCTGACTATGAAGCCAATTGAACCAATCTCTATGTGGATATTGGACTCACGTCCATATTTCTTGAAGCTCCAGCCCTAGAAGAAGCCTAACGGGAGGTGAATTCCCATCTAGCCTCCGGTTGTGCAATTCCATCCATCATGAAAGGGCTGGGAGCCATCATTATTTCATAGGCCCTTTGAAGTCGACCTCATAATTGACACAAATAAAGCGAATTTTTGTACCACCGTTTATGATGGCATCATTGTACCATTTGAGATCGGCCGTTTTCAGGAACCCCGCAAGGTAGACAAGATCCGGGCTCCCAGGAGAAATTGTATCTGATCACATCCACCGCATCGTGTTTTCTTGGTCAGTGGCCATACCCAGTTCTTGGCCGAGTGGTCTAAGCTATAGTCCTTCTCACAGGGCACTTTCGGTCAGTTGACTTGTTCATGAGATTATTGTTTAACTTCCTGCAGGCAGGAACGGGTGATCATCGTCCTTGTTTCCACAATTCCTCGACTCGTGGTCATGACCTCCACAGTGACCGCAAGTACTTTCATTTCTGCAGAACTTGAAAGAACGTCCATATCCTTGACACTTGGAGCATCTTGTAACCGACAAGAAGTCTTTTACTCGCAGGCAGCTGAAGTCAACACTAACCAATTTTTTTACATTCTGACCCAACTTCATTGAGTCATCTACATCCTTCGTACGGAGCCTTCCTTCGATGTTCTGCTTATAAAGCGTTTCCTTGAAGTCATTTTCATGCATTACCTTTATTACCTTCTTCTTCGTCTGTGACTGACCAGGGTCAGATTGACAGCGTCAAATGAAATTTAAAAACTATATACATATATTGTACCAGATGCAAAAAGCTTATGTTGGAGCTCTACATGTTGAGGTTCATGATTCAGTTTGTTGATGCATAATTGCTCAACATAAGAAGAAATCTACATTTAATTCAAAGTAAAAACTATTATTACTACAAGGAGAGATAAATTAAAATGATAAATTACCTACTTTGTTTTCTTAACTTGTGATGTGCATAGTTCGATTCTTCGTAGGAGTATAAGACACATTTGTGTTCTGCTTACTGTTCTTAAATTTTGCTAAACCTCATTATGCACAGCTTTTGTCAACATGATTTTTTTTTAAATGATTAAATCTCATTCCCCATGTTTGCATCTAACAATCTGGTAAAACTCTCTAAACGGCTCTCTCATAAAAACCCGAAGCCTTGGAAGAGCAACGTCTAGACTCTTTTGGACCAGAAACTCCTTTGGATCGTTGCTGCTAAGCCACTGGATAAGTATAAATCTGTCGTGAGAAGGTCCTATGGTCCCTCGGTTCGTACAATAATCCCTTAGAGGTGTCTTGTCGAATGACGTTGCTTTGTCTGATATCATCTGGGACAACTCCATTCGTTCTGGAACATCAAAGTTCTTAGAGAATTCGACCTCCCCCCAATCATGTAGTCGATAGTCAGGGTGTCTTCGATCCAGTGGCATGTATGTCAATAGACAAAGGTGTACATAAGATTAAGGCTTCAATCTCTCTCTGTTCATTAGCGGCCAACGACCATGGTCTAGCCGGAAGTTCATGCAGAAATATTCCCTCCACTTGTATATCATGAGGTTGATAGATTTGTAATTAGGAATCCTAGGGTAACAGGCCACTTTTATCAGAGCAATTGTGCCGTCTATCCCCATTGACAGTGGGGGTGACCCCAGATTCTGTGGATTTCGAACAACTGACTAAGGATATTCGGATTTGCATGTAGGAAGTCGTTAAGGATTCTAAGCAGTAGTCTTATATGTTCTGCCATCCACCATTCTTCTGTCTCCCCTGACTCTGAACAAGAGTTCTTTCCATGTCTCTGAGATATTTTTTAGCCTTTGTGTATGGATCAGCATGGAAATTGATCAGTAAACCGGTGATTATGGCCTCTCAAAGCTTCGTACTCTAAAACCCCTCATTTCCGTATCTCCAAATGATATCATCTCCCCATCTGAGAATCTAGACCAGGATGTCCGGAGATGGCACGCATGCATCTTTAAGGTAGGACGAGAAGATTGAAGTCTGAAGAATGATGAATCGTTGACTGAAACTATCATAAAGTTGTAATAAATGATCTCTGCTGGTTAACCATACTTTTGGCCCAGAAACTCCTTTGGATCGTTGATGTTGTTGCGTAGCCACTGGATAAGTACAGATCTGTCGTGAGAAGGTCCTATGGTCCCTCGGTTCGTACAATAATCTCTTAGAGGTGTGTTGTCGAATGACGTTGCTTTGTCTGATATCATCTGGGACAACTCCATTCGTTCTGGAACATCAATGTTCTTAGAGAATTCGACCTCCCCCTAATAATGCAGTCGATTGTCAGGGTGTCTTCGATCCAGCGGCATGTATGTCAATAGACAAAGGTGTACATAAGATTAAAGTATTGTATTTTGGTAACTTCTGGAGAAGTAACGGTTGTGATGTTTTGTCGGTTGGGTGATTGTAGGGTGAGTTTGTCGATTGGTGTGTTGGTTTGGTGGTTTTGGCGGTTGGTGTGGGTGTTTGGTGGTGTGTGAAGGATGTGTGGTGGTGGTGGGGATGTGGGGGAGATGTTAGGTTAGGTTCTAAGCTCTACACCAAAATATAGCGGCATAAACGGGGGACTACGAGAGCATGTTTTAAGCAACCTTTTCTGGTGTGATCAACCCTCTTAAAACTTAAGTATTCCGATAATTTTAACGATATAGACGAATCTGTCTGCAGCCTGCGACCCCGTTGTTTGCACACACGAAACAGAAAAACCTTTACTCGCTGAAAGCCTTACATATTCGTATCTTTTTAGTTTTTAACGTCTGTCTGGTGTCTTGTTTCTATCAAACCCCAGGTAATCGAAAAAAAACGTTAAAAGTGACTTGGCATCAAATTGAAGGTTGTAAATAGTAGAAAGGTTTTGCAAACACATCTATTCTGACAGTAATATCAGCTTCTAAATTTTAAGCTCAAAACATTAAACATTTATATTTAAGTCACCGCGATGGAGTCAACCAATTGAGATTAGGTCTGCGACATGTATTTCGCAACAATTTTTCCTTTGGCATGCCACAGGACACGTGCTTTCATTATTACCGTTTACTACAAATTACCACCAATCAAAACATAATTATAATAAAATGTGTTATCTATAAATGATGTGAAAACCAACGGCTCAGTACAATACAACTTACCTTCTGAATATAATTGCGCTTTAATGATGTGCTCCTTCCCGTTGAGGGTAAAAGATACCTTCGGCCCTTTGAAAGTATTAGAGCATGGAATCTAAGAATAAACAATCAATAATTAGTCCGTAGTCGTTAGAATCATTTGTCAACGAAGGTGCGAGTAGTGTTTCGATTGAAAATGCTAGATCTAAGCCTACACCATTCAATGTTATTTCATGTGAGGACCAAATGATTTTTAAGTCTTGGACCAAGATTTACAACATTTAAAAAAATTTTGTTCATTGGAATAGCCTATTACGTAAAATGTCAAAAACCTTTCTGAAAGTTCGAACACTGTGGGTAGCTTACTAAGAGTGAATAAGATTGTTGAAGTACTCCTGGGCTTCCAATGAACAAAATCTTTTTAAATGTTGTAAATCTTTGAATTTTGCTTCACTTATCGCAAGTTGTCCGTCGTACAATGGGCCCGGCAGTTGAAAAACACCTTCTTGTAAGGAGATACGCTTACGTTTGGCTTGTATTACAACACTTTCAGTTTGTGGTCCATTAAATGATGATCGGTGCAGAATCATACGTGGATGGATGTCAACTACAGACATTTCTCTGATTGGTCGGCTTTTAAAGGGACATTTTTTAATATAGATGCCTGAAAGGAATTTGGTCCAAGACTTAAAAATCATTTGGTCCTCACATGAAATAACATTGAATGGTGTAGGCTTAGATCTAGCATTTTCAATCGAAACACTACTCGCACCTTCGTTGACAAATGATTCTAACGACTACGGACTAATTATTGATTGTTTATTCTTAGATTCCATGCTCTAATACTTTCAAAGGGCCGAAGGTATCTTTTACCCTCAACGGGAAGGAGCACATCATTAAAGCGCAAGATTATATTCAGAAGGTAAGTTGTATTGTACTGAGCCGTTGGTTTTTCACACATCATTTATAGATAACACATTTTATTATAATTATGTTTTTGATTGGTGGTAATTTGTAGTAAACGGTAATAATGAAAGGTGTCCTGTGGCATGCCAAAGAAAAATTGTTGCGAAATACAATGTCGCAGACCTAATCTCAATTGGTTGACTCCATCCTCATTTGTGGGGACTTAAATATAAATGTTTAATGTTTTTAGCTTAAAATTTAGAAGCTGATATTACTGTCAGAATAGATGTGTTTGCAAAACCTTTCTCTACTATTTACAACCTTCAATTTGATGCCAAGTCACTTTTTAACGTATTTCTTTTTCGATTTCTATACCTGGGGTTTGATAGAAACAAGAAACCAGACAGATGTTAAAAACTAAAAAGATACGAATATGTAAAGCAGCGAGTAAAGGTTTTCTGTTTCGTGTGTGCAAACAACGGGTCGCAGGCTGCAGACAGATTCGTCTATATCGTTAAAATTATCGGAATACTTAAGTTTTAAGAGGGTTGATCACACCAGAAATGGTTGCTTAAAACATGCTCTCGTAGTCCCCGTTTATGCCGCTATATTTTGGTGTAGAGCTTAGAACAGTTGTTTTTGTCATGTTATCATAAATTGTCTCTAGGTATGTATAACTTGGTAAAAAAAATTAAGACAACATTAGCAAAGAAACGTTAAAGTTGGCCAAAATAGGCTATTTTAAAAATGTCGAGCAGTTTTTGTCTTTTCGTATAGGAGCATAGAACCACTCATAAACTATCATTTAGAACCGTTTTTTTTGTCGTTTCGGTTCATAAATGGCGTCGGAAACCGGGAAAAACGAAACTATGTTTTGCCACTTTTTGAGTGAGCGGAGCAAAGTTAGAATATCACTTCTATCTTTCCTCTTGACTGGTAAGGTCGGCGGAATACGTGATTATTCAAAGAACTTTGTCAGACAAAACAACCCTACTGGAGCCAATGTTTTTGAAACAGAAGATATACTTGGATTTCCACCTACCCCTAGTCCACCGGAGAGAAATAATTAATTCTCCGCTATCTCATTGGTAAACATGGGTTCTTGTTTGGTTGACTAATCCTCTAACGTGGTTTCTCAACGGTTTTCTTAATTATGTAGAACCACCAAAGTTAAGTTTAAAACACTGCAAAGTTGATTTCAATGTGCTTTACAGTTGTCCTATTCCGGTTTCACCATGTGTCTCCGCCTTTACGCCCAGTACCTACAACAACACTTGGGCTCTAGGGAATGCGTTTCTCTACCAGAACTAAACCGCGTATGACGTCGAGCAGAAGACTATCATGATCGCCGAGGCTGCCTAGAAACCCCCCATTTTTCGGGAAGGGGAGGGTGACTCAGAGTACGTTAGAAACATTTTTGATCCTATAAAAAATTCCCCAGAGGGTTTTTAAAAATATAATATTTCCTCTTTCAAAGTTTAGGACACACATTTAAAACTCACCTTGTATATGTCAAATAATATACTGCTAGTATATGTATTTCGATAATCCAACTACTCTACCTTTTTGTATAATACCTTTTCGTACTTGGAGAGTAGTGTATTTAGGTAACTCCTGAAGAAGTAACGGTTGAGTGATTTTGACGGTTGGGTCATGGTAGGGTGAGTTTGTCGGTTGGTGTGTTGGTTGGGTGGTTTTGCTGGTTGTGTGTGTTTGTGGTGTTGGTGTGGTGGTGGTGGTGGTGGGGGATGTGGGGGAGATGTTAGGTTAGGTTAGTGGTTTAGTGTGGGTGTTGGGTTCGGAGGGTGAGGTTGTGTCGTGGTATGAGGAGAGTAGCGTAAAAACTGGCAAAGTCAATGACAATTGAAATAATTAAAACATTAGACTTGGAACACTAGCGGCAAAGTTTAATATGAAAATTAAAGTAGACTTTGAACTTGTCCGATTGTCAAGTTAAATTGAAATAAATGTTGACCTTGAAAACATGGCAAAGTAAAATTTAAATATAAGTTGACCTTGAAGAAAATGACAAACACAATTTCGATTAAAAACATTTGACTTGAAACAAAATTTTTAAATTGAAATAAAAGTTAACCTTGAAAAAAATGACAAATACAATTTAAATTAAAACATTTCACTACAAACAAAATTCTTAAATTAAAATAAATGTTGACCTTGGAAAAAATGACAAAGTATTTGCAAAGTCAAATTGAAATCCAAGTTGACCTTGAAAAAATAACAAAGTCAATTTCATACACTTTCACATTTGACTTGGAATATTTCCAAAGTTTAATTTACACCTATACCATATTATTATTATTATATCACTTGAACAACTGCTTACACACATGTGCTTTGCACCACCGCTTAACCATGACTGACTGATGCCACGCGATGTACATACAAGTGTACATACACTATACGATTACAACACTTACATTCCCCACCAAAACTGTACAGCTATTTTACAATTTCTTCAATAACTAATCATAATTGAAAAACAAAATACAGAGTATATTTAACACTCAGGTATAACGAATGAATAAAAGACGCGTTTTGAGGTTTACAAAATCCAAACCAACAGCAGGTGAAATAACTGTTTCGCTCATTGAATCCACACTCAATAAATCTGGTCAGAGTGGTTCCGAAATCTGGTTGGAGCGGTATCAGATTCACCTGGCGCTTGACACTTAACAAGTTGCCGCGGCAAGCTGTCTGGTCAACACCCGCGTCACACAGGCACTGCCACACCTGTTGCACATGTCGCGTAGCGGATGCATGCACACACGTGCTAAATGTTAATGGGTAGCACATTTGATAATGCTACATTGATAACTTTATCATTAGTAATTAATCGCTAAACATAACAATGAAAGAGGTAACAGAAGGTCTTCCGAGGTGGTAGGGGAAGACTATATATAACGGTAGCGTTGCACTGTTGCCAGTAGCACACTGCTCGCTTGCATGCTCACAAAGTAGTTAGATAGCACTTTTTCAATGTAGTTATTTCAAACTCTTCCCAAATTAATATTAACCAACAATATTTTACAAACACGACAAATTTGACACAATAATGTTAGGTTAGGGTTACCACACATATTTACCTCTACCACTCCCAATCTACCCCTGTACGATGTCAAAGCCTCTATGCCGCGCACGTTACAAATCATTTTCCCTTGTACACGATGTGAAGGCCCCGATGCCGCAGCACGTGACAAATCATTTTCCCTTGTACACGATGTGAAGGCCCCGATGCCGCAGCACGTGACAAATCATTTTCCCTTGTACACGATGTGAAGGCCCCGATGCCGCAGCACGTGACAAATCATTTTCCCTTGTACACGATGTGAAGGCCCCGATGCCGCAGCACGTGACAAAACCACTCTTGAGGTATTCCAAAAGAAAACACTACACGTACTCTACCACACCAACGCTTTATTTCAATATATTTGACTCACACATTATTTCAACATATTTCTCTAAAACTTTAACTTTGTCCTTCCCCACTCCTATAGTTGTTTGTTCAACATTAAGGTATACCAATGTTGAACGATCACTTCCAAAGATCAATCCATTATTGTGGCTGCAAATAATGGATTGATCTTTTTCCCCCTATTTTGAAATGACCTTGACCTACTTTTATTTTATTACAAAATGTGTAAACATTTACAATTCAACTTGCAATGTAGAAAATACTGTAATGCTTTGAAATGGCAAAGATCTGGAACTGATTTACCGTTATCCGTTCCCGTCAGCTCAACATAAGCCAGGTGCACAGGCAGACGGGTATAAATACTGATTTGCTGCATCGGAACTGCATCAGTCAGCACTGACTGGTCTCCCTCGTGTGTTGCCTTTAGCTCTCTATACTCAATTCAACTTTTCGTTTTTTAAAATATTCTCCATCTTTATTTTAAATTTACATACTTTTTCGCCACTTTATCAGCCAAAAACTTTTTCAATCCTTACAATAATGTCATCTTCCAATTCTGCCGACCCCTGCAAGAGAATAGCGACCAAACCCAAACCTGTTTTCTCGGGCGCGGCTAGCTCTGCTAGCAACACGGCATCCACCAACGTCTCGGCTAGGAAATCTATAACCAGAGCTAATCTAAAAGCTAGAATCTTGAGTCGCAGAAACTTACCCGCTTTCCGTCCCTACATGAAACCTTCCGTTTCAAAAGAGGCGCAACCCGTAGAAAAAAATGTCGGAAAAGTTCCGGGCAAGTTAAAACTCTTGATATTGAAGAAATAACGGCGCCCGACAGCTTGAAAATAAATCGAAAACAATTATTCGATTCCCTTAGTTTTTCCTCTCTGTTAGCTGTTCCATTGGCTACATCAACCAAGATCAATCTTGAGGAGGATTCACATTGAATCCTCCGATGAGGAACCCGCTAACAAAAAAATAGCAAAGAAGCCCCCCGCGGAAATTATTTTGATATCTCCGCAAGAACAAAAACCGAAACGGAAATACACTAAGCGAAATACAAACAAATGCAATTTTCAGATGGAGAGCGGGCGCGTCTGCGGAAAAGCATGTTCTGCAAAGCAAGAACAATGCAATCCGCATTTGCAACTAAATTATAACTCTAAAATGAAAGAATTTGAACAAAAGTTAAAAAAGCTATCGGAGGAGTTTGTGAATTACAAGAATGAAAGCGAGAACAAAATTAAAGAATTAGACAATAATCTTCAGAAATTGCAAAGCGCAAAGAAAAACCGCCGAGACTTTGTAAAGTTTTTTAAATTAGACAAGAAACAAAGCTATAAGGTGGATAGGATTCATGATAACAATATGGTGAGTCTAAAAGCCGGCGATGTCATCGTAGAAACGAAGTTACCGGTATCATTGCGGGGGGTAAATGTAAAAATAGGAAAACAACTTTGCTACTCTCCTCAAGAGAACAAGTTCCAATGGAATATGTAAACAGTAGTAAGGGCTAAAACAAGAAAAAAGTACAAAAACATAAAAAACAAAAACCAAAACATAAAACCCAAAAAAACAAAAAACAAAAAAAAGCTGTCGTAAGTTGCTTTTAAAGCTATACTTACCTGATGAGAACTAACAAGTTCGAAACAGCTAAGAGTACGTTTAATCTTGATAAACTCTTACCAAGCTGTTGCAATTCCTAATGCAATTGCTGTACAAAATTAAAATCAAATGTGTTGCAATAATGTCACGTCAGCAGTTGCGAGCTACGTCCACTCACAACATTTTACTAGTAAAGCACAAAATTCTATAACTTATATTGTTGATACCATTATTTTATTATAAAGTATACGCATAGTTATTTGCACACTTGAACATTAATTTAGAACTATACAGTTTGTTTGGTAGAAGCCGAGTATGTTTTGAAAGTGAATCTGAACGCGAGTGGTTCAAGGTTAACTGGTGGCGTCCGCACAAGATACTTCTGGAGCAGGTTTCCGGCTGAATACAATTTATGAGCTAACACATTAACACATTCTAAATGAAATTGAAAGACCACTTTACATTGACAGGCAGCACATGTATATTTTATCAATTAGGACAAGGACAATGTAGCGGATTTTTAGAAAATATGCTAGCAGCAGGATTTACAAACCCGCTACTAGTTAGTAACAAAATGTTTTTATTTACATGACTGCCACTGTTTCAAGGTTAAAATATATTTCGAAAACTGCTCGTGAGGATCACTGCGATCAGTTGCTGGGGCACTGGTTAGCACCCGCCAAAAAATGAGAACGATTTTGTACTAATTTTTCCGGTGAGATTGAGTGAGCCGGTGGGGAATACCCTCCACCACGTTACCCGCTGTAGTGTCCATATGATGTAGCCAGCCATGACGGTGCTGTCCGGGCTGGCTGGCTGGCTCCTGTTGTGACTGAGCTGGGGCTGGTATACTTACTGTTGCTTTTTACCTGAAGCCGGTTGGCTTGTTTCTAGTGGTCTGTGTCGTTTGGCGGCATCCGCGTAGACAGGCTTCTCCGCTGGCTGCTCTGTTCCGGGTTGGCTGCTCTGGACGCAGCGCAGGGGTTTCAGGTCGACCGTCCGCTTGCGGGGCCGCCCTCGGTGCTACCTCGAGGTCTGTTGCGGGCCTTCAGCTCGTTTCGCCGACTGCATTCTCATGCCGCTGAGTGCGCTCCGCCGCAGTTGGCACATTCTGGGCGCCTCTTCGTCCTGTTTTGGGCACCACTCGTCGATGCGCACTTACACAGCGCGGGCATCTAGGTGGCAGATGGCAGGTTGTGAGCCATGGCCGAAGTTCTGGCAGTTCCAGCACCAGGACCTGTTGCGTGGCTGGAACTCGGCGACGGTGACCTGACCGCAGTCGCTCGACCCTCCACACTGACGTCCAGCTACCAGTTTTCCTAAAACGGGCCAAAAAGGAATTAGTTCCATGGTCTGAACCCGCTTGGTCACGGCGCGTCAAAGCAGCAACATATGTAGGAGTGTAGCCTTGGTCTTCAAGCTCCTGTTTGATCTCGTCAGGAGAGGTCCATGAGGGTAGGCCACGGATGACTACTTTGAGCTCCTGCTCTTCCTTCAAGCTGAAGGTGTGGAAACCGATCTTCTGGGCCGCTAGTTCCCTCTGGGCGATCCTGAAACAATCGACAGACTTACAAGAGATGTGCAGTCTGTCGCCAACAAATTTAGCTGAAAAAGCGGACCCTTTCAGCTTCAGCCTATTGAGGACAGGCTGCCAATCCCTTGCGATATGTACCACAATGGGTGGCACTTTTTCCTTTCTCAGTTGCGGTGGTGGAGGGTTGCCGGGTGGTGGGCTCTGAGGGGTCTCGGTGCGCTGCCGTTTGCGTCTGCTATCGACGAGCTGGAAACCCCCTTCCCCGTTGGAGAAGTTGGATTCCATTTCCTCAGTATCGTTCACGGACATCGCATTCGCAGCTTCACTGTTCCCCGCGGTGAACTCGAAATGCGCAGCCATCTCGCCTGAAACAGACTATAGAGGCAGGCGGGGGTTAGAGGAGTCGCTAATGAGGCGGAAGGGCCAATTCCTGGAATTTGGACAGGGGACTGGTGCGCAGCGTATAGGCCACGCGCTATACTGTGCACTAGTTACACTGCTTACCAAGTTTACAATAGATTACCAATAAATTAATAAACTACATAGTAAAACCTGGAATTGACAATTAGCAAAAAAAATCTGAATATAGCGCTTTTTCAGAACATGCAATGAAATGGGCCTTGATGAAATTCCTGTGTAATAATTACAACGTTATACACTAGTTACTAATAGAATATAAATAACTGCAGAACATGCTTTTCCGCACACGCGACGCTCTCCATCTGAAAATTACTTTTGTTTGGGTTTCGCTTTGTATACTTCCGTTTCGGTTTTTGTTCTTGCGGAGATATCAAAATAATTTCCGCGGGGGGCTCCTTTGCTATTTATTTGCTAGCGGGTTCCTCATCGGAGGATTCGATGGAGATATCAGTCGTTTCAGGGTCCTTACGGACCCGTTCACTTTTCTCCGATGAGGAAATGTAAAGATCCTCCTCAAGATTGATCTTGGTTGATGTAGCCAATGGAACAGCTAACAGAGTAGAATCACTAAGGGAATCGAATAGTTGTTTTCGATTTATTTTTAAGCTGTCGGGCGCCGTTATTTCTTCAATATTCGTTGTCACCTAGATAATCATTATCTGATAACATAATCCATCATCAGATTTTAAATTGAAGTTGATTTCGACTCTTGTGACGATTTGCCAGATAAATTCACAAGTGATGACACTTACTTCAATTTACAAAAATACATAAATAGTCTTAAATGAAAGCAAACAAAATATTCAAGTAATACAAATTAAAAGAAAAAAGCAATAATAATTAATAAATCAATCAATCAATAAAAATACTTGGAACATCCTTATAAGTAACCCTTTAAAGACTTTTGCGTTAGACACATTACCTACGGCCTTCACGCCACTATACTCTTCGCCATCCTCACACCTGCTCCTTACTTCCACTCTAATACCTCCCGGTGCAGGGGGCAGGCATTGGACTGTGCCCTGTGCCCGACCTCCCACCCTCGTCCTGCAACCTGCACAAGCCTCTCCACCGTGCACCCAACCGTGGTATGTCCCCTCCACACCACCTACATACCACCTCCGCCGCACATCGGCCCAGACCATGGCCATACCTCTGACACCTCCAACCCGAGTCACCTTCACGTTAACTTAATTCACATTTTCCAATACGAATTACTACTGATATTTTAAGTGTTGAGATTGTATAACAGCTTTTAAATTTTAGTTGATTGCTGGTATTTCTTTAATCATTTTAAGCGTTAGCATCCTGTCCGATGTTGTAATCGTATCTTCTGATCCGTGAAGATTTGTTGGAACCGAGGGAGGTACACTCGAAGGAAAAGTCGTCATCGATCATTCCTTCGAGCGTAAGCAATCGTGTCTCCGATCCTTGTCTTCGCCCTCTCGAACTCGCGATGCGGTAGGGGATGCCCGCCAGAGCTCGCTGATCTTCGTATAAGCAGAGCTCTGCAGTTATTCAGCTGCGTTTTCTGTCGGGAACAACTTCAGACATAAAGAAATCGCTTGACGTAGGGTCTGTAACATAACTAACATCTATAACATAACCAACATCTGTAACATAACCAACTACTACAGTATAACAACAACACCTATAACCAACATCTAACCAACATCTGTAACATAACCAACTACTACGAGTATAACATAACCAACACCTATAATATAGCCAACAGATTTCGTTTTTCGTAAATATGTAATATTTGTTCAATGTAAATTATGCTTCTTTGTTATAAAGTTATTTTAAAGGTTTTGGTTGTAAAGGTGTAGTGTTAAGTCCAATCGTAATTCCTCATTACTTCGGAATGCTGACATTTGAGACGTGTTAGTAGGTTAACGGGACATACATGTTTTGACCCCTTCAATTCGCAGGCCATTGTTTTCTAGACAACTCGAAGTAAGTAAAACAAGTATTTTTCAAATGCTTTTAGGAATTGAGATGTAATTACCTCTCACTTAATTTGTGATAATTTTGTTGCGAATGCGGATTGCATTGTTCTTGCATTGCAGAACATGCTTTTCAGCACACGCGCCCGCTCTCCATCTGAAAATTACATTTGTTTGTGTTTCGCTTTGTATACTTCCGTTTCGGTTTTTGTTCTTGCGGGGATATCAAAATATTTTCCGCGAGGGGCTCCTTTGCTATTTTTTTGCTAGCGGGTTCCTCATCGGAGGATTCAATGGAAATATCAGTAGTTTCAGCATCCTTACGGACCCGTTTACTTTTCTCCGATGAGGAAATGTAAAGATCCTCCTCAAGATTGATCTTGGTTGATGTAGCCAATGGAACAGCTAACAGAGTAGAATCACTAAGGAATCGAATAGTTGTTTTCGATTTATTTTTAAGCTGTCGGGCGCCGTTATTTCTTCAATATTCGTTGTCACCTAGATAATCATTATCTGATAACATAATCCATAATCAGATTTTGATTGAAAATTGATTTCGACTCTTGTGACGATTTGCCAGATAAATTCACAAGTGATGACACTTACTTCAATTTACAAAAATACATAAATAGTCTAAAATGAAAGCAAACAAAATATTCAAGTAATACAAATTAAAAGAAAAGCAATAATACATAATAAATCAATCAATCAATAAAAAATACTTGGAACATCCTTATAAGTAACCCTTTTAAGACTTTTGCGTTAGACACATTACCTACCCTACGGCCTTCACGCCACTATACTCTTCGCCATCCTCACCACCTGCTCCTTCTTCCACTCTAATACCTCCCGGTGCAGAGGGCAGGCATTGGACTGTGCCCTGTGCCCGACCTCCCACCCTCTCGTCCTGCAACCTGCACACCTCAACCTCTCCACCGTGCACCCAACCGTGGTATGTCCCCCTACACACCACCTACATACCACCACCGCCGCACATCGGCCCAGACCATGGCCATACCTCTGACACCTCCAACCCGAGTCCACCTTCACGTTAACTTAATTCACATTTTTCCAATACGAATTACTACTGATATTTTACGTGTTGATATTGTTTAACAAGCTTTTAAATTTTAGTTGATTGCTGTATTTCTTTAATCATTAAAAGCGTTAGCATCCCTGTCCGAGGTTGTAATCGTATCTTCTGATCCGTGAAGATTTGTTGGAACCGAGGAGGGAGGTACACTCGAAGGAAAAAGTCGTCATCGATCATTCCTTCGAGCGTAATAGCAATCGTGTCTCCGATCCTTGTCTTCGCCCGCTCCGAACTCGCGATGCGGTAGGGGATGCCCGGCCAGAGCTCGCTGATCTTCGTATAAGCGGGAGCTCTGCAGTTATTCAGCTGCGTTTTCTGTCGGGAACAACTCCAGACATAAAGAAATCGCTTGACGTAGGGTCTGTAACATAACTAACATCTATAACATAACCACATCTGTAATATTGCCAACGTCTATAACATAACCAACATCTGTAACATAACCAACTACTACGAGTATAACATAACCAACATCTATAATATAGCCAACAGATTTTGTTTTTTCGTTAATATGTAATATTTGTTCAATGTAAATTGTGCTTCTTTGTTATAAAGTTATTTTAAAGGTTTTGGTTGTAAAGGTGTAGTGTTTAGTCTAATCGTAATTCCTCATTACTTCGGAATGCTGACATTTGAGACGTGTTAGTAGGATAACGGGACATACATATTTTAACCCCCCTTCATTTCGCAGGCCATGGTTTTCTAGACAACTCGAAGTAAGTAAAACAGAAGTATTTTTCAAATGCTTTTAGGAATTGAGATGTAATTACCTCCCACTTAATTTGTGATAATTTTGTTGTGAATGCGGAGTGCATTGTTCTTGCATTGCAGAACATGCTTTTCCGCACACGTGCCCGCTCTCCATCTGAAAATTATATTTGTTTGTGTTTCGCTTTGTATACTTCCGTTTCGGTTTTTGTTCTTGCGGAGATATCAAAATAATTTCCGCGGGGGGCTCCTTTGCTATTTTTTTGCTAGCGGGTTCCTCATCGGAGGATTCAATGGAAATATCAGTAGTTTCAGCATCCTTACGGACCCGTTTACTTTTCTCCGATGAGGAAATGTAAAGATCCTCCTCAAGATTGATCTTGGTTGATGTAGCCAATGGAACAGCTAACAGAGTAGAATCACTAAGGGAATCGAATAGTTGTTTTCGATTTATTTTAAGCTGTCGGGCGCCGTTATTTCTTCAATATTCGTTGTCACCTAGATAATCATTATCTGATAACATAATCCATAATCAGATTTTGATTGAAAATTGATTTCGACTCTTGTGACGATTTGCCAGATAAATTCACAAGTGATGACACTTACTTCAATTTACAAAAATACATAAATAGTCTAAAATGAAAGCAAACAAAATATTCAAGTAATACAAATTATAAGAAAAAAGCAATAATAATAATAAATCAATCAATCAATAAAAAATACTTGGAACATCCTTATAAGTAACCCTTTTAAGACTTTTGCGTTAGACACATTACCTACCCTACGGCCTTCACGCCACTATACTCTTCGCCATCCACCTGCTCCTTCTTCCACTCTAATACCTCCCGGTGCAGAGGGCAGGCATTGGACTGTGCCCTGTGCCCGACCTCCCACCCTCTCGTCCTGCAACCTGCACACCTCAACCTCTCCAACGTGCACCCAACCGTGGTATGTCCCCCTCCACACCACCTACATACCACCTCCGCCGCACATCGGCCCAGACCATGGCCATACCTCTGACACCTCCAACACGAGTCCACCTTCACGTTAACTTAATTCACATTTTTTCAATACGAATTACTACTGATATTTTAAGTGTTGAGATTGTATAACAAGCTTTTAAATTTTAGTTGATTGCTGGTATTTCTTTAATCATTTAAAGCGTTAGCATCCCTGTCCGATGTTGTAATCGTATCTTCTGATCCGTGAAGATTTGTTGGAACCGAGGAGGGAGGTACACTCGAAGGAAAAAGTCGTCATCGATCATTCCTTCGAGCGTAATAGCAATCGTGTCTCCGATCCTTGTCTTCGCCCGCTCCGAACTCGCGATGCGGTAGGGGATGCCCGGCCAGAGCTCGCTGATCTTCGTATAAGCGGGAGCTCTGCAGTTATTCAGCTGCGTTTTCTGTCGGGAACAACTCCAGACATAAAGAAATCGCTTGCCGTAGGGTCTGTAACATAACCAACATCTGTAATATTGCCAACGTCTATAACATAACCAACATCTATAACATAACCAACATCTATAACATAACCAACTACTACGAGTATAACATAACCAACACCTATAATATAGCCAACAGATTTCGTTTTTTCGTAAATATGTAATATTTGTTCAATGTAAATTATGTTTCTTTGTTATAAAGTTATTTTAAAGGTTTTGGTTGTAAAGGTGTAGTGTTTAGTCTAATCGTAATTCCTCATTACTTCGGAATGCTGACATTTGAGACGTGTTAGTAAGTTAACGGGACATACATATTTTAACCCCCCTTCATTTCGCAGGCCATGGTTTTCTAGACAACTCGAAGTAAGTAAAACAGAAGTATTTTTCAAATGCTTTTAGGAATTGAGATGTAATTACCTCTCACTTAATTTGTGATAATTTTGTTGTGAATGCTGATTGCATTGTTCTTGCATTGCAGAACATGCTTTTCAGCACACGTGCCCGCTCTCCATCTGAAAATTACATTTGTTTGTGTTTCGCTTTGTATACTTCCGTTTCGGTTTTTGTTCTTGCGGAGATATCAAAATAATTTCCGCGAGGGGCTCCTTTGCTATTTTTTTGCTAGCGGGTTCGTCATCGGAGGATTCAATGGAAATATCAGTAGTTTCAGCATCCTTACGGACCCGTTTACTTTTCTCCGATGAGGAAATGTAAAAATCCTCCTCAAGATTGATTTTAGTTGATGTAGCCAATGGAACAGCTAACAGAGTAGAATCACTAAGGGAATCGAATAGTTGTTTTCGATTTATTTTTAAGCTGTCGGGCGCCGTTATTTCTTCAATTTAGCCAACAGATTTTCTTTTTTCGTAAATATGTAATATTTGTTCAATGTAAATTATGCTTCTTTGTTATAAAGTTATTTTAAAGGTTTTGGTTGTAAAGGTGTAGTGTTTAGTCTAATTGTAATTCCTCATTACTTCGGAATGCTGACATTTGAGACGTGTTAGTAAGTTAACGGGACATACATATTTTAACCCCCCTTCAATTCGCAGGCCATTGTTTTCTAGACAACTCGAAGTAAGTAAAACAGAAGTATTTTTCAAATGCTTTTAGGAATTTATTGAGATGTAATTACTTCTCACTTAATTTGTGATAATTTTGTTGCGAATGCGGATTGCATTGTTCTTGCATGGCCATATATCCGATGGCCGCTCTGCATAGGTTTATCAATTTCGTAAAGGAATCGAAAAACCTACGGTCACCCCAGTCAGTGTGCGGAATTTCCTCGTTCGGCCGACCCTGAAAACAAAAAGGGTTAAAATCAAAATTGTACCAAAATTAGAGAAATCATAAATACTCAGTCGCTTGCGCAAGATCACTATTTAAGATTGAAGTACCTCTAATGTCCTATCGATTTCCGCAACGTACGCTTTTTTCGGGAAAATTGTTGCGGCCCCTCTGATTCGCTTCGTAGCCGCAATCGAGCTGTGAGAAGTTACTGCAGCAATGGTTGCAGATTCGTATGCCCTGCCGTGGTCGCTGAGGTTCCTGCTGTGGTCACTGTGGCTCCTGCAGTGATCGATACTGCTCCTGCTGTGGTCGTTACTGTTCCTGCTGTGGTCGATACTGTTCCTGCTTCAATCGCTGCGGTTTCTGTCGCTTTGAATCGCAGCCAGTCGAGATTTCAAAATCCAAGTCCTCCAATATATGTGAACACCTCGCACGTTGAAAACACCCGCGAACAGCAGGCGTCACAGCCTGGATTTCAGAGATTTAGTGCGGACCGTTCTAGCTGAACTACAAGAGAACCTTCCAGTAACGAGAGTGTGTATCTAAACCGTCGTTGGACACTAGAAGACCGATTCCAGCTAGAACTTCAGCAGTATCTTCGTGATTCCTAGTTGCATCATCGACAGCTATCCGATGATGAGTGAGTCCCTCAACGACCAGATGACTGGCCAGTAGTTCAAACCTAGAATCCCTATACACTTTCACTAAATCTCTGGAAGATCCAGGCTGTGACGCCTGCTGCTCGCGGGTGATTTCATTGTCCGAGGAGTTCATATAATATATTGGAGGACCTGGAGTTCATCTGGGGGTCATTGTATCCTCGTCGGGTCCACACTCTCGTTACTCTTAATGGAAGGTTCTCTTGTAGTTCAGCTAGAACGGTCCGCACTAAATCTCTGAAATCCAGGCTGTGACGCCTACTGTTTGCGGGTGTTTTCAACGTCCGAGGTGTTCACATATATAGGAGGACTTGGATTTTGAAATCTCGACTGGCTGCGATTCAAAGCGACAGGAACCGCAGCGATAGAAGCAGGAACAGTATCGACCACAGCAGGAACAGTATCGACCACAGCAGGATCGATCACAGCAGGAACCACTGTGACCACAGCAGGAACCTCAGTGACCACAGCAGGACATACGAATCTGCAACCATTGCTGCAGTATCTTCTCACAGCTCGATTGCGGCTATGAAGCGAATCAGAGGGGCCGCAACAATTTTCCCGAAAAAGGCGTACGTTGCGGAAACCGATAGGACATTAGAGGTACTTCAATCTTAAATAGTGATCTTGCGCAAGCGACTGAGTTATTTATGATTTCTCCAATTTGGTACAATTTTGATTTTAACCCTTTTTGTTTTCAGGGTCGGCCGAACGAGAAATTCCGCACACTGGCTGGGGTGACCGTAGGTTTGTCGATTCCTTCACGAGATTGATAAACCTATGTAGAGCGTCCATCGGCTATCGGATTTATGGCCATGAGTCCCGAAGACAAAGGGATAGGCGACGAATCCAGCCTCATCGAACGTCTTGATTCGAGCTCACCAAAATCTCCGCAGAGGACTTATTCGGGAAGAGATACGCATTCGAGGAGTCGCCGAGTATAACCAACGTCCCATGTCCTACTGCAGGGTACCGAAGCGACCGAGATCACCACAGCCAGCTGGTTCGCTTCCCGCCGAGTGTTGTATTTGCTCGGACCTTCGTCCTACGACTGTCTGCTACCCCTGCGGACACGTACTCGTATTTGGCAACCAGTGCATCGACAGTCTCGGACGATGCCCCATTTGTAGAACGATCATCGAAGAGAAAAAAAAGATATATTTTGATTAATGCTAAAATTTAAATTTTACGATTGTATAATGAAGCCGGTGCCAGGCCAGCTGACCACTTCCACTCGGTACTCGGACCCCAACTGCTTTGACAGTATCGGTTCCAGGTTGCTCCCGTGTCTGTCTGCAACCAGAAGAGTCTTCTCTTAGGTTTCATGTCACTGATTTCAGAGATATTGCGACGTGGAGGATCACAAGGTGACCTTTCCGAAGCTCGAGTCATCTGTACTTCAGCCCCAAAAATTAAAGTATTTTGGACAGAGCTTTTGTAGATTTAAAAGGTGGAAAACACATCGTGCAGGCTGGCGTGTTTTGTTATTTATTTATAATGTCGTTAAGTTCTTTTTCTCTATTTTCAATCACTTTGTGTACATTTGTAATCCCTAGCTTGGCTTTATGCAGTAGGGTTGTCTCTAATTCTATGCATTTAGTAATAATTGCGTTTAACTGGACGCCAATATCCCCAGGTATTGTGGGGTATTAGAAAGCGATTTTTTCATCTTTTCAATCTGTTTTAGATGAAAGTTTTACATACATATTCTATAAAAGCATTGTTAGTATGTGCCGAACTCCCTTTTTTGGAAGTGGCTCAAATGTAACTAAAATTAAATGAACAAATAATTAGATTATCCGTCCATGGGTTCCTTTAAACCCGACCAAGTTGTTCAAAGCCATTTTTGACGAGACACATTATAATATACACATTTATCTAACTAATAATCATAAATTCACCTTAAATAATACAATACATACGTGGACGAACATGTAACACAGAACATAAATCAAACCCTACAATATTTATAAATGGCTTTGAAGCTTAAGTTAACTACGGTAATTAAGATTTATAGTGATTTGAATTTGGAACAACGAGAATTTACATTAGAATAATAATTAATTAGTTTATCTGCGAGATTCATGGTTTGGCCTCGGCTCGGGACCCAAGACGAGTTAAATCAGCAATACATACAGTAACTTTTTAACGCGAATGTTCCAAATTTGTAGTTCAGATACATACTTTAAAAGTAATTTGTTATACCCTAATCCACTCACACATAACCTTTGGTATTATTCTCCATGGGGCAACTACAAAGACAAATCTGAATGCAACATTAAATTTACAAAAAGAATCATTAAGAATAAAGATTTATTTAAAATCAAAAGAAACAGTTAATTGACATTTTAGCAAGTTATAAATTCGTACAGTTATCAATTTATAAGTCTTTGAAACTAATAAATACGAAAAGAGTGCAAAGTCATGTAATACTAACAACCAGAAATCAATTTAGATTAGAGCAGCACTGAGTAGAGTTTCTAAAAAAAACCAAGTTACTCGTACATACGTTAAACATTCTTAAGACATTTCTTCTTAAGGCAAAAGTGTGTCAAGTTTTAAAAAGTATCTGCTAAATAGACCTTTTTATTAATTTGAAGAATTTAATCCTCAACGAGACCTAGATTAAGCCTACCATGTAACCTTTTTCTGTATATCATGACACTGTTTATACGGGGTGAGTTTTAAATGCCCCCACCTAACTTTTGAAAAAGGAAAAATTTTAAATCCTTTGGAAAATGTGTTTATAGGATTCTGAAGTTTGTTTTGACGTACTATAGTCACTTACCCTCCACCCAAAAACCAAGGGAGGAACGAACGAACGATCCAAAAATTAGCACGGAATCGTTTTCTATCTTCGTGATACCAGGTATACAAATTTGAATTGACTTTATGTGGTTTACCTACAGGGTTTGAGGCTACGGTGGAATATGTCCTTATGTCATTGTACGGATAGACCTTGACCTTCACTTTACAAAACTGTCCAAACCTACGCGATATCCTCCTTTATATTTATCACGATCCTTTTCTATAAAGTACCACTAGTAAGTTTATTGCAAAACCTAGTTAAATTTATCATAAAATTTAATTATCATAATTCAAAACCTGATCTAAAAATTCCCCAACAGAGTAGTATGAGCCTTCCAATAGATAAGCTCTTAACCTTCTTTTGAATAAGATAAAATTTTCAGTGGATTTATTAGATTTGAACACTTGTCTACTACACTTTTTATGTCTTTAAACATTAAAGTAATTATTTACAAAGAAATAGCCTTAGACATAGATTAATCGATGATGACCTCTTCGGGCTCCTCATCAGGATCGGGGTTATCCCCCCGATTCTGTTCTATTAATCGGTCTAATAATAAACCAGAATTCTCTACGAACAATTATTATATTGGTTCTGTATAAACGGTGGCGGTCCTAAGATTTTTCTTATGTTTTCCGCTTCAGGGTAAACTGCTCGTTTTGGACTTTTGAATAGTTCCTCGTATCCTCCAACGACCTGAATCAACTCTTTGATTTTTCGCTTTCTTTTTTGAGAGGTTTCGTATTTCTCTTGGCTGTAAAGCTCTTGCGGGTCCAATTAATTAATTTGTCTTCTTTCTATTCTAGCGGTATTGTCTCTTTAACTGGACCAGTTTCTTTCGCATCCGTTAGCTTCATCTTCTCGAGCGAAACTGCTTCAACGTCGTTTTGGTGCGAAGAGTCATCACTATCTGATAGCTGATATCTGATCTTGTGCCGTTTCTGACAGAAACGTCCTCTCAACCAATATACACCCTCCTTTGGCGGTAAACATCTTAGTAACGTTTTTTGTACTATCTTTGGTATTTAGTTTGATTTCTCGGTTGGTATTTTTAGTTTTTTGGCCGAGATAATTCTCGATTTTGTTTGCCATCTTGTGCAAATTAAGTTCATAACCCTTAAATATTTTTTTTAATAATTTTTTCAACTTCTTGTTCTAATTGGACTATTCTTTTTCTGTGGTAATTGACTACCACTTTTCCCGAAAATATAGATTTCTCAATACTACCTATTATCGTTTGGATTTCTTTCTTTCTTGACTTAAGACTTTTTTGACTAGTTTTAATTTTGGCCACTGTTTGACGTATGCTTTTCACATTTTTTGCTTGTATGGTCTGATGAGTTGTTGGGATATCGTTCCCCTTGTGTTCCCATACCAACATGATGTGTCTACATCAAACTTTGTCTTCAAGCGTGGTGATGGGACCGCGGCCTTGCGGCTGCAGTCTCCTAAGATAAAAATGGGGGAACGATAGAGTTCCTGCTGGATTAAAGAATAAAAATTCACGGTTAGAAAAACTGCTTTATGTACATTGAATTACTTGTGTTGGTTCTGGAGTAACATAATAACTCAGATTTTCATCAACTAAATAAACAGTAATTTTTACAATGTCATAGTATTTATATACATTCGATGTAGTAACGGGTATAGACAATGAGTCGCCAACATGAAGACTGCTCTGTACATTATGTAAAATATTAGCCATCTCTGCTGGTTTTATTAAATAAGAACTTATCCTACCCTGCCTGGCTGCATCTACAGCATTATACTCGTATATCAATTCTAGAAAACTTTGAGTTTCAGTTACAAGTTAAAATATAACAGATAATTCTTGTATTAATTCTGCATGTTTAGAATATGTCAATGTTACATTTTCAATTAGTTCCCTATTATTTAGACTAAGTTTTTCTAAGTATTTATATGCTTCTGTCAGAAGGTCTTGATTTCTTTTCATTTCAAGGGTTGTTTTATTTACCCCCCAAAGAGTGCTCTGAATGATGGTCAGCTGGTCCTTCTCCAGTTGATAGATGTTGCGGTTGTCCAATGATATCGTGTTGGTCTTCTCATCGTAGTACTGTTGGTCATTGCTATCCATTGTTCCTGTTATTACTTTTAAGGCTCTTCCTATACTGTCAAATACTGCTCTATTTCTTCTTACGTCTGGGTCGTAATGCATCAAGAGACTGGAAAGTTGGTTGTAAGTTTCATGAGCTTCAACGATTGCATTTTCTAAATGTTCGATTTTAGGATTTCCCCATTGTATTAAACTATGATTTAGTTTGTGATTCTGTAATTCTTTCCAAAGTTCGTCCATAAGCTTTATCCTTCTAGTCAAGGGGTCTAAGGGTACATTGTAAAGTACTTCCCATGAGGTAGTACTAATTAGAAACCAATATTACGATGTAGAAGTAGAGTCCTGGTAGTTTGGTATAGTTTCTAAGGTGTATCTTTTATTTGATTTTGGGGTGTTCATTTTTCTTTCTTCAGTTGAACTTATAAATAAAATCAATAATAGTATTAGAAAATTTCTCATTTTGTTTTCCAAGCACCAATCTGGAAACATAAAATCTAATCACTCTATGGTCCTTAACCTAAATGCTTTAAGTCTATTAGAATGTACAATGTAAATTTTCTTTCTTTTTTATTTCATAATTTTCACTAGGGAGTTTCCTTAGCACCTGGTACGGTCATATACACGGTTTTTTTAAGTTTCTTCGATCTTCCTCTTTTTACATTCTCGTCGAGTAATAAAACCCTTTCTCCAATTTCAAAAACTTGTTCTATGGTTTTCTTATCGTAATACTCTTTTGACTTTTCTTTAGAGTTTATAATACGCTGTCTTGCTGTTTGAAATGCTTCTTTCAGTCTTGTAGCAACTTCTTGAACGAAGTCTTCTTCACTTAGTTCCTCTTGATGTGGTGATTCGATTTGGTTTGGTTTCGATTTAAAAATTGTCTAGCTGCACAACGACCCCAAAACGGGACCATTTGCTCATCAATGGCCACTTGTTGACTTCTCTCATTCAACAGACAACCAGTCCTCACAGACTTTACTAGTGGACCAACCTTCCAAAATTTGGTGGCTGCTTTTTCCTCGTCAGTAACATCGTTAGCGTAAACTAAATTTAAGTTGTTTCGAATTGCAAAAAACGTATCCCGTGGCACTATGGATGCTATAGCAGGTACTTGGGTCCTAACATCATAATACATTCTCGTACGGGGTAGGCCCATCACTGACATTTTGATTGCCGCGCCGAAAAATTTTCTTGTTTGTTCAGTATCGGCAATTAGGGGACGCCCTTTGGTTTCAATACCTCGTAAATGCGGTTGGTATTTTCAGTGATTAAATGAAACATATCATCAGGTATATATTTGCTGACGTAATCATTAGCAGGCAGATTCAATGCAGGTTGTTGATTTACTTGATGCTCAGTTGCAGCAGGTAAAGGTTCAAAACTCACTTGTTTTTTCCAAAAGACTTTCCTGGCTGGATCTGGATGGGTTTGAGCATTCTAAAGCCCTTGAAGAGCAGACTGGTTCACCATTGTAGCAGCAGCTATCCTAATTCTTTTACGAACTCTTTGTTTACGGATGTTTGCTACTTGTGATTGAGCCACGCCACCTGTGAAAATACAATCCCTGTAAATTTCATATTTCAAATTTCTTTGTGGTCTCCAACACCGAGGTATTGGAGAAATAAATCAGGGTGTTCGTTGTACTCCTCTATCTTCTCGGATGTTACTATATTAGTAAATCTTTTTGGTAAAAAGCAGTCAAATAGCTCGCCCCTTTTTCTGGCACCTCCAGTACGGCTATGACGGCTCGTTCGGTCTTCGGGACCGTTACCTCTTTAAAGGAGGTAACGTTGTACTTCCTCTTCAATTTCAATTCCTTCAAATAGATCCTTTTGGCTAGCCACCTCATTGAAGGATTCAAGTAGAGAAGAAGAAGACGATGCCATGACCTGTAAGCAAACTTGTAAATTACAATTATGTAAAGATGCTATCGAATTGTTTGGAGTTAAAACTGGAGTACATTCTTCCAAAAACATATGAGTGAATGACATAATATTAAACATCTTAAATCAGTGTTAGCTTAGGTGTTAAATAAGTCATCCAGAAAAACACCGTACAATTAATCTCCGAAAAGTCGTTCCATTATCTCGAAAAATTCAGGGTCTCACCAAATACTTGAGCTTGACACTCTTTCAACTTGAATTGGTTGATCTGATGTGGATGATGATAATGGAGGGGAAATAGAACCATCCGATTATGTAATCTCATCGCATTGAACAGGAACACCGGAATGATCCATTTCAGATTATATATCTCTGTAATAAAAAAACTCCATCTGAATTTTCAAAAATATAATTATTAAACTATTGAAAAGTTTACTAGTAAAACATAATAAATAAACTTTAAATTATTTGACATAGCACCTGATTTAATTAGAAATATTTATATATACGTATATTATAACATATACCGGAGTTGCACCTTCCCGAAATATTTAAATTTACAATAGACCAGTGGAAGTGTATCGCAGTGGTTCACATCGGCATTGCTCGTGCTGGCAGTGCTGATTGCTGACAGTGGACTCCAATACTTGTGTGCCAGCAGAGTTGGCCTACGGGGTACAACCGTCTGGGAGCGGGCAGTCTGTCTTTAACCTCTAGCGTCTCTTCATCATCCCTGACTGAGACCTTCGCCCCGATCCAGGACCGACTTCAGGAAGACGTCAGCTTCGAGTTTTCGTTGATCGCTTCTCCTTAGTTAGGTAGTCTAGGGTTTAGGGGCCAAACTTAAATACCCTTCACAACTTGTTTAAATTTCATTAGTTTAGTAGTATTTATTTTATTTTATTTAAAGTTTAGTTTGATTCTAATTATTGATTTAATCTAATTAACGTTTCACTAAATTCCAATTTTCTATTTTAATTTTACTTATTCGATTTAAAGTTTAACTTGTAATCAATCTTCATCATAAAAGTTGTGAATGGTAGCCTGTCCTCAATATCGGTTCTCATCTCATCTATTGTAATTCATTCCTGTGTTCCCTCACTGCGAGTATTTGGAAAATTAAATTTAATAACTTTCCTTTATCTCAAGATATTTTTATTTAACCCTAAATTCAAATTAATTAATCAGAGTGTTGAGGTTAATTCTTGTGCTATCCTCAAAGGAAGCTACAACCCCCATGTTTTAAGCTCTACCTGGTAGTGCAAGGGTTAACTGACACGTTAACTGATAATATATATACATTGCAATTACACAAGATGAATTCGATAGTTCGAGGGAGTTCAGGTAATGATCATATTAATAAAAAAATACTACTCACTGGAGAGTGGAGAGGTGAAGTCCTTATCAGAGCTGAAGAGAAGTAGAGGCGGTGGAGATGGTTGAGCGAGTGAGGTACAGTGAGAGAGCTCCGTCTTATATATTATGGCTCTGACGTCAATAGCTTACCCCTCCTTCTTTATCACGTGACGCCCTCATGACCGGCTAGCTACTAATATAAACTTTAACGTATAATGCTATTCTTTAAAATTAATTAAATTATTTATAAAATAAACTGTTCACTCTTATCCAAAGTCTTTTACAAACTGGACAAGGAAAACTTTGGTGACGATATATAGGTTTCATTCTCCATCGATCAATGCAAATATCGCAAAATACATGCCCGCATAAAAGAACCCCATTTATTGTCCTATCATAACATAACTTACAAATACTCATTTCAAGACTATTGTCAAGCTGCTTATGGAGATCCTGAATCTCTTTCTGCTGATCATTAATCTTGAGGTGACATTTGATCGGTTGATTAGACGTACAGGAATTCGTAGTGTGATCGGGTTGCTTACAAACGACATGATAAAGCAGTTCTGAGGTATATTCAGGGTGACCAAAGGAGTCTGCTATACCTCTCATTATGCAACTCGAATCCTCCAGACACCTTACGACTCTATTATAAACTCTATTATATGGCTTCTTTGTCTACATTATTTTCACTTTCTTTTCTTGCCTTCCTTTTTCTAGTGTAAAATGTTATTGCCCTCAATTTGTGGACCTGATTTTAAGTGGTCAATTTTTTTATTTCGTCTTCTACTACTTTTTTTTCTAGCTCCATCATATCATCCAAAAGCTTTGATTTCAATCCTTTTAATTCAGCTTGGAATTTGTCACATGCTGAGCACGTGTCAGTGCGAGGAAACCCAAAGGCTAAATTGAAATTATTTTCATTAAATATTTTCCTGTAGGTCTCAAAAGAGACTTTCATTTCAGGATATTTCTCCTTGTACAACTGAAAACATTTACTTACTGAAAACTCTTCAGAAAGATACATTTTGTTAGTCTTCTCTTTTCCATAATGGCACGATCTTCCTTTAAAAGAACCAATGTGATTCATAACACTGTCTTTGGTTTCTTGTGACAATTTCCATGGCCGGTTATTATGTTTACCTCTATTATCCTTAGGAGATTTTCCTGTTTCTTTCTTCAGTTGAACTTATAAATAAAATCAATAATAGTATTAGAAAATTTCTCATTTTGTTTTCCAAGCACCAATCTGGAAACATAAAATCTAATCACTCTATGGTCCTTAACCTAAATGCTTTAAGTCTATTAGAATGTACAATGTAAATTTTCTTTCTTTTTATTTCATAATTTTTACTAGGGAGTTTCCTTAGCACCTGGTACGGTCATATACACGGTTTTTTAAGTTTCTTCGATCTTCCTCTTTTTACATTCTCGTCGAGTAATAAAACCCTTTCTCCAATTTCAAAAACTTGTTCTATGGTTTTTATCGTAATACTCTTTTGACTTTTCTTTAGAGTTTATAATACGCTGTCTTGCTGTTTGAAATGCTTCTTTCAGTCTTGTAGCAACTTCTTAAACGAAGTCTTCTTCACTTAGTTCCTCTTGATTTGGTGATTCGATTTGGTTTGGTTTCGATTTAAAAAATTGTCTAGCTGCACAACGACCCCAAAACGGGACCATTTGCTCATCAATGGCCACTTGTGGACTTCTCTACAACCAGTCCTCACAGACTTTACTAGTGGACCAACCTTCCAAAATTTGGTGGCTGCTTTTTCCTCGTCAGTAACATCATTAGCGTAAACTAAATTTAAGTTGTTTCGAATTGCAAAAAACGTAGCCCGTGGCACTATGGATGCTATAGCAGGTACTTGGGTCCTAACATCATAATACATTCTCGTACGGGGTAGGCCCATCACTGACATTTTGATTGCCGCGCCGAAAATTTTCTTGTTTGTTCAGTATCGGCAATTAGGGACGCCCTTTGGTTTCAATACCTCGTAAATGCGGTTGGTGTTTTCAGTGATTAAATGAAACATATCATCAGGTATATATTTGCTGACGTAATCTTTAGCAGGCAGATTCAATGCAGGTTGTTGATTTACTAGATGCTCAGTTGCAGCAGGTAAGGGTTCAAAACTCACTTGTTTTTTCCAAAAGACTTTCCTGGCTGGATCTGGATGGGTTTGAGCATTCTAAAGCCCTTGAAGAGCAGACTAGTTCACCATTGTAGCAGCAGCTATCCTAATTCTTTTACGAACTCTTTGTTTACGGATGTTTGCTACTTGTGATTGAGCCACGCCACCTGTGAAAATACAATCCCTGTAAATTTCATATTTCAAATTTCTTTGTGGTCTCCAACACCGAGGTATTGGAGAAATAAATCAGGGTGTTCGTTGTACTCCTCTATCTTCTCGGATGTTACTATATTAGTAAATCTTTTTGGTAAAAACAGTCAAACAGCTCGCCCCCTTTTTCTGGCACCTCCAGTACGGCTATGACGGCTCGTTCGGTCTTCGGGACCGTAACCTCTTTAAAGGAGGTAACGTTGTACTTCCTCTTCAATTTCAATTCCTTCAAATGGATCCTTTTGGCTAGCCACCTCATTGAAGGATTCAAGTAGAGAAGAAGAAGACGATGCCATGACCTGTAAGCAAACTTGTAAATTACAATTATGTAAAGATGCTATCGAATTGTTTGGAGTTAAAACTGAGTACATTCTTCCAAAAACATATGAGTGAATGACATAATATTAAACATGTTAAATCAGTGTAAGCTTAGGTGTTAAATAAGTCATCCAGAAAAACACCGTACAATTAATCTCCGAAAAGTCGTTCCATTATCTCGAAAAATTCTCACCAAATACTTGAGCTTGACACTCTTTCAACTTGAATAGGTTGATCTGATGTGGATGATGATAATGGAGGGGAACCATCCGATGATGTAATCTCATCGCATTGAACAGGAACACCGGAATGATCTTTCAGATTATACAGGGTGGTTTCTACTCACACCATTAACTTCGCCATTATGTTATACTCACTAAAGGAACAAAAGGTTCATATGGACCCATGTCCGATTCTCAACCGTGGCCGTAACTGGGAATTTCTATTTTTCAAAATTACTTGACTTGGCTTCATTAATTGAGCTATAAAATTAAAACCAGTATTCTACCCAATTCCACTTCACACCAATACAAAGTGCATAAATTTGCAATAAATATGAGGTGTTATGAAAGGTATGACTTAGAAAACACTAGGTTGCAACGCAAATAAAACAAAATATTATGTTTAATAATTTTTTAATTGCAACTTCAGCACTATTTCATCTGTATACGATGTGATGTCAAGTGAAACGAAAATGTTCCTTACTTAATAACCTTTAAATTGATGTACTAATAATAAGGTGGTGGTTATCAAAAATACTTAATAACTACCTAAATAAGTAATAAAAAAATGCCTTGTTTGCCTTGTTATCTTGGTATTCTTTCACTGATAAAGTTTTTTATGTTAATTTTTGTTTATGTAAATTTCGAGGCTTATTAAGAAAGTTACTTTAGTAAATTTTCAAAATGTCCACCATTTGCATCGATGCACGCACGGACCCTCTTCTTAGTTCTCTTACACAAACCTTCAAGTTGACTTCCTTGAAGATGATTAACTGCTCTCACAATTCATGCCTCACTTCTTCTGCAGAGTGTACAGGGGTACGGTATACTTCTGCTTTGAGAACTCCCAGACGTAGTAGTCAATTGGAGTGAGGTCTGGTGACCGTGGAGGCCAAAGTGCCTCTCTTCCAATCCACGTAACAAAGGTATTATCGATGTAGCCACGTACATCACGGCTAAAGTGTGGGGGTGCACCATCTGCTTGAAAATAATTCTCTCGCAAATCTAGTGGCAGTCCTCAAGGAGATCTGGTAAATCATCACGGAGGAACCTAAGGTAATGAACGCCATCTAGTGACATAGGAAGGTCAGGTATGGACCACAAGATGGTTACCAATTAAACCAATCCACACATTCACTTAAACAGGGACTGCGAGATTCTCGGCGGCAAGATGTGGGTTTTCAATGTCATGATGCTCATTATGATAGTTGAAGCTCGCGTGAAAGGACTCATCCGTCCACAAAATTCTCTTTAAAAATCACCGCGATCATTCTGCTGGATCATCAGCAAAACCACAGTCTCTGAGGGATCCCTCGGCTCTAGGGTCTGAACACTGGTGAAATGGTAAGGATGTAGTCCTTCTTTTTCGTAACAGTTCGAAACAAATGACTGACTCACCCACTTCTCTAACAGCTCTTGTACTCGTCCTTGGATCTCTTTCTACGAGATTCAACACAGCTTCTTCCACCCAACATCCTGCATAACGTTACCAACTAAGCGCCCATTGGTAGAAACCTTCCATTTTCGGCCAAATGTTGATGAACTCTGACAAAGGTTCGAACATCAGGAAGTCTTCTGTTGGGAAAACGTCACTATACTCGCGACGGCTTTCCCGCATTACAGGAACAAAACATTACACCAAGTGTATGTCAGCATATTCTTGATTAGAATAAGGTTCCATAGCAAAATACTAAATCCACACAATATGAAAAACATGTATTGACATGGAAACACTAAATGAAACACCAGCTTAATCAACAATGGAAACTTACAACAGCTGACTCATACCACTTGAATTATTAATGTTAATACAGCTGATTTTCAAACACAGCTGATTTATAAACATTGTAACAGTAAACTGAAACTTTGCAAAAGCAAAATAATTATTAAACAACGTTTTTATTACTTATTTAGGTAGTTATTAAGTATTTTTGATAACCACCACCTTATTATTAGTACATCAATTTAAAGGTTATTAAGTAAGGAAGTTTTTCGTTTCACTTGACATCACATCGCATATGTTAGGGATGAAATAGGGTGCTGAAGTTGCAATTAAAATTATTTAAACATAATATTTTGTTTTATTTGCGTTTACAACCTAGTGTTTTCTAAGTCATACCCTTTCATAACACCTCATATTTATTGCAAATTTAATGCACTTTGTATTGGTGTGAAGTAGAATTGGGTAGAATAACTGGTTTTAATTTTATAGCTCAATTAATGAAGCCAAGTCAAGTAATTTTGAAAAATACCCCGTTACAGCCAAACGGTTGAGAATCGGACATGGGTCCATATGAACTTTTGTTCCTTTTAGTGAGTATAACATAATGGCAGAGATTAATGAATTATGGTAAAACTCACCTGTATATAATCTGAAATAGATCATTCCGGTGTTCCTGTAATGCGATGAGATTACATCATCGGATGGTTCTATTACCCCTCCATTATCATCATCCACATCGAATCAACCTAATATCAAGTTCTTAGAAAGAGTGTCAAGCTAGAGTATTTGGAGACCCTGAATTTTTTCGAATAATGGAACGACTTTTCGAGGAATTAATTGTACGGTGTTTTTCTGGATGACCATTAACACTAAGAAACTGCAACATATTTATGTATGACATTCACTCCTTATGTTTTTTGAAGAATGTACTAGTTTTAACTCAAACAATTCGATAGCATCTTTACATAATTGTAATTAAAGTTTGCCCTAGGTCATGGCATGTCTTCTTCTGTACTTGAATTTAATGGGGTGGCTACAAGGATCCATTTGAAAGTAGTGAAGAAAATTAACTCCTTAAAGAGGTTAATGTCAAACGACCCGTATAGCCTACACTGGAGGTGAAGAAATGGGGCGAGCTTTTTGACTGTTTTTTCAAAAGATTTACTAATAAAGTAACAACCAGGAAGTGAGGTACAAGAAATGATTTTATTTTACAATACCGCTGTTGGAATACAAAAATTTGAAATATGAAATTTGAGGTTGTATTTTGCTGCTTGTATTGTGTGAAGTAGAATTTAGAATAACTGGTTTATTTTACAAGCTCCAGTGTAAACAAGTCAAGTAATTTTGAAAAAATGGAAATTCCATTACGACCAAACGGTGAGAATCGGACATGGGTCCATATGAACTTTTGTTCCTTTTGGTGAGTATAACATGGCGAAGTTAATGGTTATGATAGAAACTCTGTATAAGCCTATCTGCAATAAAAAACTCCCACCTAATTTTCAAAATATATATTATTAAACTACGGTATTGAAAAGTTTACTGAGTAAAACATAATAAATAAACTTTTAAATTATTTGTACTATCTGATTTAGTTCAAATTTTATATACAGGGTGTTCTAAAAAGTTCCCCATAAGTGGGGCAATTCCTCACATCAAAGAAGAAAAATTCTGATTATTTAGGCGAAAATGCTTTTACCAAGTTATACAGGGTGAAAGATATCGTCTGAATTTTACCAGTTCCCCTGCTGAAAAGGGTATTTGTTGGCTGTTAATTAGATGCCAATTTAGCGTACCTATGTTAAATGACTGAAAAATTGACTAAAACCGTTTCCAGACATAGCTAACATTTGTGGATATGTCTTGACATGTAAACTTGGTCGAAAAAGGTTCTTTAAGTTTGAAAGATTTACTATGTTAAGTGTTCAATAAGACACAAAAATCTTTCAGAACTTTAGACAATTTATTTCGAAGAAATATGTAAATGTTTAGACAAACGCAACCATTCTTAAATAATCATAATTACATAAAAACGCATGAAAAATAGACAAAATCTTTTTAACTCTCTACAAATGTAATGTTTTTTAGGTTGCGTTTGTCTGTATAGACTTATTTTACATCTTTCTCTTCAAAATTAAATTTTCTACAAGTCCTGTAAATATTTTTGTGTTTGTGAACATTTAGCATATTGTTGTTAACCTTAAAAGGAACTTTTGGGACAGTTTATTTCGTCACATATCTTAAATTACTGGCTACAGGTCTGTGGAGTTTAGTCAATTTTCAGTTTATTTTACATAAAAAGATAGAAATTATCTTAATTAAAAGCCAACAATGTTAGAGCTTTTTCAACGGAAATGAACAACATGACGCTATTTTCAGACTTTCTCAATAAATTTTCTTTTATTATATTATTTGTTTATACCCTTCAAATACGGGTTGCACCTTCCCGAAATATTTAAATTTACAATAGACCAGTGGAAGTGTATCTGGTGGTTCACATCGGCATTGCTCGTGCTGGCAGTGCTGATTGCTGACAGTGGACTCAATACTTGTGCAGCAGGTTGGCCTACGGGTACAACCGTCGGAGCGGGCAGTCTGTCTTTAACCTCTAGCGTCTCTTCATCATCCCTGACTGAGACCTTCGCCCGATCCAGACCGACTTCAGAGACGTCAGCTTCGAGTTTTCGTTGATCTTCCCTTAGTTAGGTAGTCTAGGGTTTGGGGCAACTTAAATACCCTTCACAACTTGTTTAAATTTCATTAGTTTAGTAGTTTTTATTTTTCCAAGTTTAGTTTGGTTCTAATTATTGATTTAAATCAATTAACGTTTCACTAAATTCATTTTCTATTTTTGCTTATTCGATTTAAAGTTTAACTTGTATCAATCTTCATTATAAAAAGTTGTGAATGGTAGCCTGTCCTCAAATATCGGTTCTCACCTCATTTATTTGATTCCTGTGTTCCCTCACTGCTAGTATTTGGAAAATTAAATTTAATAACTTTCCTTTATCTCAAGATATTTTTATTTAACCCTAAATTCAAATTAATTAATCAGAGTGTTGAGGTTAATTCTTTGTGCTATCTCAAAGAAGCTACAACCCCATGTTTTAGCTCTACCTGGTAGTGCAAGGGTTAACTGACACGTTAACATAATATATATACATTGCAATTGTGGGACTCTGAAGTCTGTCCCAGCTGCCCAGACCTGGTGGACAATGCTGACTTTTACTATCTTCTTTTGCACTAAGTTTACCAGAGAAGGCAAGACCTAGAAGAAGAGATTGGCTGGGATCAGTGCAGAGCATTTTGAGCCATGATGGAAAGTGAGAGTAACTGGAGAAAGGTTGATGGTCTGATCCGCAAGATCTCATGGAGACGAGGCTGAAGAGCTTAAAAGCTAAATAGACCCTACTAGCCATGAAGAAATACTAAAAGGTGATACCATGGCTAGACACTAGGGTGAGACACTTGGAGGATGGGTTTTAATTGGGTCGCCTGGGATGAAAGTTTTCCATCAATAATTCATTGAGCTTATGAACACCCCAAGCATACTGTAGGTAACCCACATAACTTCTTGAAGTGCGGACCAGTAGGGATCTGTATGGGTGCCCTCCTCTCGCAAAAAAAAAAATACATTGCATTACAAAAGATGAATTCGATAGTTCGAGGGAGTTCAGGTAATCATCATATTATCAAAAATACTACTCACTGGGAGTGGAGAGGTGGGGTCCTTATCAGAGCTGAAGAGAAGTAGAGGCGGTGGAGATGGTTGAGCAGTGAGGTACAGTTAGAGAGAGCTCATTATATTACATGGCTCTGACGTCAATAGCTTACCTCCTTCTTTATCACGTGACGCCCTCATACCGGCTAGCTACTAATATAAACTTTAACGTATGCTATTCTTTAAAATTAATTAAATTATTTATAAAATAAACTGTTCACTCTTATCCAAAGTCTTTTAAAACTGGACAAGGAAAACTTTGGTGACGATATAGGTTTCATTCTCCATCGATAAATGCAAATATCGCAAAATACATGCCCGCCAAAAGAACCCCATTGTCCTATCATAACATAACTTACAAAGACTGTGTCAAGCTGCTTGTATGGAGATCCTGAATCTCTTTCTGCTGATCATTAATCTTGAGGTGACATTTGATCGGTTGATTAGACATTGGAATTCGTAGTGTGATCGGGTTGCTTAGCAACATGATAAAGCAGTTCTGAGAGTAGTATTCAGGGTGACCAAAGAGGTCTGCTATACCTCTCATTATGCAACTCGAATCCTCCTGCCCACGACTCTGTATAAACTCTATTATATGGCTTCTTTGTCTATTATTTTCCTTTCTTTTCTAGCCTTCCCACTTTCTAGTGTAAAATGTTTACCCTCATTTTGGACCTGATTTAAGTGGTCAATTTTTTATTTCGTCTTCTACTACTTTTTTTCTAGCTCCTCATATATTCAAAGCTTTGATTTCAATCCTTTTAATTCAGCTTAGATTTGTCACATGCTGAGCACTTTTGTGGTGAGGAAACCAAAGACTAAATTGAAATTACTTTCATTAAATATTTTCTTGGGTCTCAAAGAGACTTTCATTTCAGGATATTTCTCCTTGTACAACTGGCCATTTTACTTACTGAAACTCTTCCAGAAGATACATTTTGTTAGTCTTCTCTTTTCATAATGGCACGATCTTCCTTTAAAAACCAATGTGATTCATAACACTGTCTTTGGTTTCTTGTGACAATTTCCATGGCCGTTTATTATGTTTACCTCATTATCCTTAGGAGGATTTTCCTGTTTCTTTCCTTTATTTTGAATTGTAGAAGTGTGACATTCACAGCATGTACATTAATAGTTATTGATATAAGAATAGAAGTTTTATTGTAGTATGGGTTCTAAAGAGAATTTTTATGAGGCAGTCCTTTGGTTTTTCTTTTGCCGATGAATAAATTGTTCCCAAGATGCGCGTGTTTATACAAATTTTCGCTTTTATAAAAATAAATATGGTAGGTACAATTTTTTTTGGTTCCCTTTAAACAAGGCCTTGCTATTGAATGCTATAGGACGTTTCGCGAAATAAAGTGTATAGAACAAAACCCATTCTGTTGTTTTTAATGTCACGCCGAGATGTCTGTCCGGAACACTGTTGCTGAGTGTGGTCATTTCTGTATGCTGATACACTGGCCTTGTCTACAACTTGAACTGTATGAGTCATCCTTCTCAGTTCAGCAGAGTAGCAGACATAGTGGCATCCAGCATTACACACTCAGCGTTTCTTCTGTTTTAGACTATTGAATCTGTATTTTTTTATCTGTATTGTATTTTGTATTGTATCTGTGTTGGCATCTATATTGTATTTGTACTGTATTGTATGTATTTGTATCTATTACATGTATAATATTTCATCCATGTGAAGAGATATATTAGAAAAGAGTTAACATTGCGGGAAATAATTAGCTTTCGAAACAGGCCTCTTTCCCATATATTTTAATAACTCTGTTCCAAGTAGTTTCCCCTGACATTATCTATTCCAATTTAAATTTTTAATTTTAACCTTACGGGGACGTGTTTTGCTGAGCGAGGGGATGTGACATTCAGTCACTAAAACTCAGTATTTGTACTAAAAGTCAATTATAAGTATTTTCCAAATTACAATGCATTGGGTCAAATGATTGATAGCTCAGTCAAGTCAGCAACATCAGCAGTTGTTTGGCTGACTCATTCTATCACGAGTGAGTGAGCAGTACAGTAGAGTTGAGACCAGAGGGGCACTAGGTGGTCGGCTCAACGTCTGTTAGTTAAAGGTAAGGCCTTGTTAACATTTTATATTTTCATTTTTTTAATGAATTTTACTATTAATCATAGGACTGCCCTCTCTGAATATCTCTCCAGTATATCCAGAGCTTATATTTCTGCTAACATCAGGAAATATTTATTTAAAATATTAATCTTTTATAATTATAATTTGTGTGATATATTTTGTAGTGTTTTCTTGAATTAGTTTGGTTTGAGAATATATTGTTAAAATACATATAACTTTATATAACTGAATTATGGTTTCTTTTAAATAACCTCTCACAAAGTTGATAAGCGAGTATATATTTATTTAATTAAGAGGTGACAACACTGACACCCCCAGGTGTTCGTCACAGCTTTTTTTTTTTTTTTTTTTTATTAAAATATTATAGAAAATTGATATGATATGTTACAGGTTTTCGAAAAAACACAGAAGAGCCAAAACCATCTTCTTGCTGGCTGGACCTATGACATTGCTGTATTCTCTAGTGCCAAGTTTCTCATTCAAGAACTTGGCGACGACTCCCCATGATTGAACTGATTGTGTGTTTCCCATAGGCTCTATGGTCTTGTGACAAGCGCGGAAAACTGGGAGGAACAGTTGTCTATTCTGGGAGATTTTTTGTAGAGTAACCCAATCGCTGGTCTTAATCCCATACTCTAGAAGATTCGGGTCATCGACACACCCCATTGGGGAGCTTCTCTCTGATGAGGTTTCAACTGAAGATAATGTTTTAGCAGGGATTATATAGTCTTCTAGTTTTCTCTTCTCCGGACAAGTGAACTCTGGCGGTGGGGGTTTCTCTTTAGAGTAAAATTGACTTTGGGAGCAAGTTTTGGTGCCACTTCTTCAGGACAAATCCTACATTTTTTAAGTGCCAATATTCTCTCATATTTCTCCTTTGATGATAGGGATGAGGGATCCTTAACGCTGATTAGTCTTTTCTCTTTTTCAGATATTGAGACTCCAACCTAGCTTGGCTTGGGGTGTGATTGAGCCTGCCTTTCATAGGGAGTTAGTTCTTCCGGAATTTTTGGAATTTCCTTCATGATAGAAGCTTTCTTTCTCTCTATTCCTGGAGTATTAGAAGCCATTTTAGATATCTGAGCTGTCACGATGGATAGATCTCGAGCTATAGAGTTAAATGAAGACACCATCGGGTTTGGCTTTTCCTTCTCTTTTTCGACTGCTGTCTCAAGGACTGCCATTTTAAGATTCAAATGGGTCAGTTCATGAAGTTGGAGGACTCATTTTTGGCAGAAATTCGTAGTGCAATTTTGGACCCGGACTCTGTTTCCAATGCAAGGCTCGACGAACTTCTCGACACTACAAGATGACTTACTCTACTTCAGGTCGTACGACTTGAGTTCGACGCAGCGAATGGCGGTGCCTTCAAAGTTAGTTCCTGACATCTTAAGCGCTTATCACTGACAGCAATGGCTGGCGCTCATGCTGGTATCGCTAAAACGTTTCCAGAAAATCAGTGGTCGCTATCATTGGCCGAACATGTCAGTCGATGTGCGGGCGTATGTTCGCTTCCTGCTCTGCGTGTCAAAAGCGTAAAGCAGACAGGTAAAAGCCTGCGGGGTTATTACAACCTATAGTTCCCAAGCACGACCCATTTTCTCATTTGGATGGATTACTTAGGTCCATTATGTGGGTCTAACAAGAAGCAATACATCTTTAGTCTGTACGACGTCACGACTAGGTATGCTGTCTGCAAAGCTAGAGAGGGCGGATGCTGCGCTACAGCTAAATTTTTGCTTGACGAGGTGATTCTAGGTTTTGAGAGAGAATTCAAACGGACCGCGGAACACACTTTACAGCACTGGGGTGTTGCATGTTTGATGGGCTTGGCATCTTACAAGCACAGTAGCATATCACCCGGAGTCCCAAGGTCTCACGAACTGGGGTACAATGGTACATTGTTGGATATGCTTCACTTCTACACAAAATGAATCACACTCAGTTGGGTAAGTCTGTTGCTATGGTCCATTCATCTACAACAACGTGTTCAAGCATCAACAGCACAGTCCATTTATTTGCTTCATGGATATGACCCCATACCCTTGGATTTGGCATTTCTACCTCCTAGACTGATCACGATGTTCTGTTGGAGACTTCACGAGTGCGAGATGGTACCTCAGTTGTTACAGGCGGCGCAGTCACGACGAGGAGGCTTACGACAAGCGGCGAGAACCTCGAGAATTTGAAGTTGGAGACAAGGTGCTTGTGGTCTCCACGTTCACTGGACAACAGGTTACGAAGTTGGCTCCAAGATACAGGGACCTTTTGAAATTGTTCGGAAACATCTGACTTGAACTATGAGATAATGTGCTTCAGAACGGGAGATGGACTGTAGATGTAGTACATTTGTCTCGTTTGAAACCTTCTATGCATAGGGACTCTTAGTTTAAAGGGATTTAAATAGGATTTAGTGTGTTTTAGGTTTAGGTATATTGTTTGGTATTTAAAAGTTAGTTTTTTGAAAAGTTAGTTTACTATTTCCACATGTACAATTTATTTTTAGGTTTACAGCAAATGAAAAAATGTAGTTCATCAAGGAATATATTTTAAAGTTTTCTTGTTAACTAGAATTAGTCTTCTTCATAGGAATGAATTTTAGCTTGAGGAGTCCAAATTAATGTTGAGGAATTAGTATGTTTGTTTGTTAGTTAAAATTATTATGACCATCATATGTATAGTATTGAAACTGAGAACACTGTAGTACTTAGAATTATTCAATATAGAATACATAGTTGTATAAAATTAAGATATAAGTCTTATGCCCATTCATTAAATATCTTGAGGCTTGAAAGTGTTATGTATGTACATTAATAGTTATTGATATAAGAAAGAAGTTTTATTGTGTGGGTTTCTCAGGAATTTTATGAGGGCAGTCACTTTGGTTTTTCTTTTGCCGATGAATAAATTGTTTAGATGCGCGTGTTTATACAATTTTTCGCTTATAAAAATAAATAATGATAGTACAATTTTTCCGTTCCCTTTAAACAAGGCCTTGCTATTGAGCTAGGACGTTTAGGCAAAATAAAATTGTATAGAATAAAATTGATTCTGTTGTTTTTTCATGTCCGCCGAGATGTCTGTCCGGAACACTGTTTTGAGTGTGGTCATTTCTGTATGCTGATACGCGGTACATCCTAAACTTGAACTGTATGAGTCATCTCCAGTCCGGCAGGTAGCAGATATAGTGGCATCAGCATTACCTCAACGTTTCTTCTGTTTTAGACTATTGAATCTGTATTTTTATCTGTATTGTATTTGTATTGTATCTGTATTTGTATCTCTGTATTGTATCTGTATTTGTATCTATATTTGTATCTGTATTTGTATCTTTTGTAATATGTTCATCCATATGTGAAGAGATATGAGAAAAGGTTAACATTGCAGGGAGAAATAATTAGCTTTCAGAAACAAGGCCTCTTTCCATATATTTTAATATCTCCTGTTCAAAATTTAGTTTTTAATTATCTATTCCAAATTTAATTTTTTTCTTTTAAAACACAGGGACGTGTTTTTTGCTGAACGAGGGGATGTGACATTCAGTCATAAAACTCAATGCATTTAAGTAACTAAAGTCAATTATAAGTATTTTCCAAATTACAATGCACAGGGTCACAATGATTGCGTAACTCAGTCAAGTCAGCAACATCAGCAGTTGTTTGGCTGACTGTACTTTCTATCACGAGTGAGTGAGCAGTACAGTAGAGTTGAGACAGAGGCACCTGGTGGTCGGCGTCTGTTAGTTAAAAGGTAAGGCCTTAACATTTTATATTTTTCATTTTTAATAGAGATTTTACTATTAATCATAGTGACTGCCCTCCTCTGAATATCTCTCAATTTATCTCAGAGCTTATATTTCTGTAACATTTTATCAGGAAATATTTATTTAAAATTATTAATCTTTTATAATTATAATTTGTGGATATATTTTGTAAGTGTTTTCTTGAATTAGATTGGTTTGATGAATTATTGTTAAAATACATATAACTTTATATAACTGAATTATGGTTTCTTTAACAAATAACCCTCACAAGTTGATAAGCGAGTATATATTTATTTAATTAAGAGGTGACAACACTGACACCCCCAGGTGTTCGTCACAATAGTCTACGCTTTGTTATACCGTGTAATGCAATAAAAGATTTTTGACAAACAGGTGTTTCCTTCATTACTTCACCTCGTTTTACCCTAACAATGTATCGAAACGTACAATCCCTACTTGTACTATCAAAACAGTATGAAAACAAAAGATAAATGTGTTTGAACGGTAAGTAAATGTCCTTTACCAAATATTGTAATACCACTTATTGAAAAGGTAAAATACTATGACCACATTTAGTTATGGCAATTGATTAAAGTTTTTGAAAGAAATAATTTAACAGCCAGGCCTTTGAGAATTCAAAAATTTAATTTATTTCTTAGCAGATTTTTCATAAGTGGTGCTGGGGATCCGGTTCGAAGGACCAGTAGTAAAGAATGGAGTAATTGAGTCATTAGGCCTACCGTGAGGTGATGAGTGATGTAGTTGACTGTATGTAGGTGGTGGGTGGTACAGCAGCTTCCTCGTTGTCCACCCATGGATGGATTACTAACGGACTTGCGATCAATGTTTACTGTCCGAGGTGGATAACTGGCCATCTTAGGCCAGGTCTACACAGCGCTGAAGTTCGGGCGACATAGTGTGAGCACCAATAAAGGAGAAAGAGGACCAAAAGGTGAGGGATTTGTTGTTACAAACGATAGTCATTATGATATACAAGGTTATATCATACAAGGTTAAAAATTATGTAATGTGTTAAGTGCTAAAGAAGAAGGTGATGCAGTAAATTTAAAAGATATAAATAATATACTTGATTCATGTGTTTAAGACTTCAATGGAGATTTTGATTTTAAAATTTGGCTACTCCCAATTCTCCTCAAGCTGGACGAGGTATTCTCGCCGTTTCCCCAGACCTTGGAATACGAGGGCTAGGTCCGGGGATTTATTATAGCGAGAAATCTCGTCGTCGGTAAAAAGATCCACGAAGCGTTGTGGTATAAAGACTTCGTGGACGTTGCCTCCATTTTCCTGTGCCCTTTCAGGTACTTTGATGGCAGCGACGATAGACCGCCAGTACTTTGACCCTGTGACCGCCTTGAACGAAATGATTTTGTATGGTCTATTCTTGACGAGGTCCACAATCGAGAGGTAAGGGGATAAGGCGGTGGTCAGGTCATTCCGGGCGGCGAACTTGTCGATCAGGTTCAGGCCATCGTCTGAACAGATATAAAAAAGGAAAACGAATTAACTTAATGTACATAAATACCTAGCAAATTATGAAAGATTAAAATTGAGAGTTCAAAAGTACGAAAGTCCTAGGTCCCAATAATCTGTGCGCAAGGGAATGTGAAAACTATTGACCCTAGGTCAGAGGAAACCTACTCGGGAAAAGATTATTCTGTACACTACTCCTAACTTAAATACTTGCTATTCTGAGCAATGCTTCAAATTTTACGTTAGTGATATACTAGCCAACTTCTGCCGTGCCGGACTGTGTTATAATAAAAAGACATTTTGTGATTGCGTATTAATAAAATGCAAGAATAGAAGTACTTGGCAAAAGTAAGAGCTCTATTAGAGTGGATCAAATTCGAGGGAATGAGAATTGGGTGAATGCAAATACTGTACAAAGGAACAAAAACGTATATAATTAATCCATACCCCAATAATAAAATACAAAAATAATAATACCCTAGTCGCATCCAGTAGAACCAAACCTTTACTTCCACGCTCTGTTTGAACTATACTATTCACTTCTATCATTTCTGGTTCTAAGATCCTTTCAAATATAATCTGAGCGATTAGGTCGCCTTTTTAACATTGAAATTTTCATTTGAATGGTTAAATAATAAAACTGAAACATTTCCTGTGAAGTCTCTGTCAATGACACCCCCACCCACATTGATGAAATTTTTATATGCTAAGCCTGAACGTGGTGCGATTCTACCATATGTTTTAGAGGGTATTTGAAAAGTTAAATCTGTTGGTATAAATGTTTTGCCAGTAGAAGTTCTGTTACCGTAGGCCAAGCGCCTGATTGGTCTACAGCCGTCACGTGACTTCCCCACTCTGGTAGGCCCCGCCCCCTGGCGGCCATTGTTGTTCCCCCACCCAGCTATATCAACCATAGCTCTGCTCTACTGGTCCTATCCAAACTCCTCGACATAGTGTTATAAATATAGGTATATAATACAGGTGTGATCTGCTCCAGTATATGTCTCGGATACAGAGTGCTCAGATACAACCACTCCTGCTAAGACATTGAATAACCCTGTAAATATCGAGTCAAACAACCAGTGAGGGGGTCTCCACTGTGTATGTGGAAGAAAGTCGGTCTGAAATAGATCCATTAAATATTACGAATACTAACTCCTAGACGGTAAATGGTACCCAATGGAAAAATACTGATGTACATATATTTACAAGTATTCCAAGTGAAGTATAAACAGTTAAAGTTGAATTGGGAACTTACGCGTGATTCTACTATCGCCGCTAAGAGACGGTTTGGGTTGGATCTACCGATGAGGATGTAGGAGTGTTCCGAGCACTTGACTCTTCGACGTCCTGTTCGACCACCGGTCGCGAGTGACTAAGGTTCGATGATGATGAAGTCGCAGGATAGTCGTAATCCTACGAATGAAATATAAATGTAAAGGTGTCAAGATGTATAATTAAACATTACATAATATGATGTTTCAAATTATTATTCACTTACACCGACATGATTGAGCCTTCTTCTCTTAAGATCTGGTATTTCAGCTTTGTCTCCGTTTGATTTGTCTGATTCTTCAGCTAGAACTGCTTCAGAACCTTCATCTTTAGATTTTCTCTTTCCATACGTTTCTTTTTTTATTTGGACTTATGAAGCATTTTCTTTTCTACGGAAATTTTTCATCTGACCTCTAATTTTTTGTTTCCATCCGTTGAAACCTGTGCCAATGGATTCTTTAAGGTAGGGATAGGTTGTGACTAGATTGTGAGCAATTTCTGTGTACTGGTCACTGGTAGGGTAAAGTGTAAACTGCCTAATGTGGCAGCAGATTTCATGCATAAGGATACTCAAAATTGTTTTACCATGGTTATTAGACAGAAAAAATGGTACGAACATGGCAGCTAAAGTGGTCTGAAGAAGGAGGAAATTTCTTTGGGTTCAAATGTAAATCTAGGTAAGTTTAAAATGTTTCATTTCAATAATAGTTTGAGTTCTTATTTGCTATGAAAAGGGAAGGGGTACTATTATAATGGTGGGGGAAGTAGTATATAAGCGCTACGGTTGGCACCACTAATATCATTATCGAAACAATTAGACGATCATTGGTAGCAATCAATCTTAGTTATCATATTTATAACAACGTAAATTATAATGAGTTTCACACTGGAGAATACAACTTCTAGTTTTGACCCTTCAATACAAATAAGTAGAAAAAGATTGATATTCACCATTAATTTTGATGAGTCTGTTGGTTGGTGTTGATTGGAAAATGGCTTCAACTTTCGCGTTGCAATATTTTATCAATTTGTAACTAAGTGTGTTGTTGTTGTTTAATTTTCCTTCATTATAGATTCTTTTTTCATCTTTGCAGCTTCTTTGCGAGATTCATTGCTAAGTGGTTTTTCTTCAATGTTTAGAAGTTTCCCTTTTAAAATATTGTTTTCTTTGACCACTTGTTCAATTTTGTTTGCTTGCTTTTTTAATGAATCATTTAGATAATTGATTTTTTTTAGATTTCTTCATCCCAGCCAGCAATACCAATTTTCCTTAAAAGCAACATTTCTTATCTGTACATTTTCTCCCTTTGTCTGTTCCAATACCTCTTTAAGTTCTTCTGTTTTACTTACTAAATTATTACCTGTTTTTTTATCTTTATGAATGCATTTCTTTCTTATCTGTACATTTTCTCCCTTTGTCTGTTCCAATACCTCTTTAAGTTCTTCTGTTTTACTTACTAAATTATTACCTGTTTTTTTATCTTTATGAATGCAACACTTGTCTTCTTTAGTTGTATTAGTGCATTGCACTCCTTTCCTAGAACCTTTCAAAAAAACGTGATTGCACTGTTTGTAGTCAGTTGAAGTTTTTGATAGTTTTTTTAAAGTTTGTGGCTGAATAAGAATAGCCGTTCTTTTAGAGGACTGATTCTCTGACTCTGATTTTGTTTTTGATAAATTGTCCTCTGAGTCGGATTCTGAGTCAGTTTCGATAATTTCTTTGGATTTGAAAAACATTAACCTTCGGTTTTTTGTTAGTTGTTAATTTAGAAGACTGATCCTCTAACTCAGATTTTCCTTTAGAAGGTTCATTTTCTAATTCATCATTTTTTAACTGAACTTCCCCATCAATATTTTTATTTCCAGTGTCTAAGAGGAGGCTTTCACTGACTACAACAGCGTTGTCAAGTTTCTGATATTCTTTACCTTTTTCTGCAACATCGATATGAGGATTTGTACTATTCATAATATTATCATTTTCCTCGTCAGAAACTTCTAGGTCTTGTTTGAGTCGTAAGTCCTCCTTCTCTTCGAATTTAATATTTGTATCTTTTCTAATAGTTTTTTCAGTACTTGTGTTGCTATTTCGGTTTCTTTTTCTACTGATCTTGCTTTTTTGCAACCGCTTGAAGGATGGTTAGGTTGTGTCCGCTTTCGCACACAGGGATCCATCTGTAAAACACATTCGCTATTGTTTTTTCAAACAAATCATCGTATAAATAATATTATATTAGCGATCTTTATTATGATATAATTTAAGTCAAGTTGTCCCTCTCTTAATGTTGCTACTTTAAATATAATTACATTTTATAAGGTTTATACTTACAACGATATTAGGTTTACTTACCTCAATTATATTGCTCATAATTGTTTTAAAGATTGAAATATCTAATATTGTATGAAACTATTCCTATGGTTCAAGTGATGCTTATTTGGAAATAGAGGGTGTGCTGCGCCTTATATACTCTTATCCATCCCCACTTCTATACCTCCACGTCATTCTTCCCCCACTATTTTAACTAGTATTTAGTTATGTAACTTATTTGAAATATAACTACAATTTAGAGTTAGAAAGTTCAGTGTCTTAAACGGTCATTCAATTTGTAGAAAATACATACTAATTGTTACCTCGATTTAATTTTATAGACTATTAACAGCAACTTAAAGTTTAACGAGCAGTTAGAATATACAGTATATTTCACAAAAAGAACTGTAAAGTAGGTCAAGGTCATTTAGTTTGTAAAACTACCAAGACTTCAACTGTGGTAAAACCCTATCATCTCCGGTCTGATAATATAAATTTAATAATTATTTATTGATGTAAAGAACATCGGCCGGGACTAAGAACTCCAAGAGATGTTCCAAAAAGAATTTTAAAGTAGGTCAAGGTCATTTTGTTTGTAAAAAAAAAAAAAAAAATGAACCCAAGGACTTCAACTGTGTTAAAACTCTATCATCTCTGGTCTGATAATAATTGTGCAAAATATCACTTCGATCTGTGTTAAACACTATCATCTACGGTATGATAAACATTAATAAGATTATATTCAAATGCACTGGAATAATCACTGATGTTTAAATCATATTTCCAACCGATTATCTCCAAGGAACAGCAGTTCTACTGAAAATAGTGTCGACCCCATCTTCATAAAACAGTGTTACCTCAAGATGTAACCAAGTTGGAGAATGATCAAAGCAAAAACCATTATTCTAGTTAACTTGACATTATGCACTCACCAAACATGTTAATCATCCGTGACTAAGTTCTTAAAATAAAAAAAAAATTGATCATAAACAAATTTTACTTATTAATTTTAATAATTGAACAATTAAATTTTGGATTAAAGAACATCAGCCGTGACTTAGATTTCTTAGAGATTCATTCATGTGCGAACTGCCACTATAAACCTCGAAATCTATCATCTCCGGTCTGATAATAATAATTATTTAAAATTATATATTGATTAAGAACATCAGCCGTGACTTAGATTTCTTAGAGATTCATTCATGTGCGAACTGCCACTATAAACCTCGAAATCTATCATCTCCGGTCTGATAATAATAATTATTTAAAAATTGTATATTAGATTAAAGAACATCAGCCGTGACTTAGATTTCTTACAGATTCATTCATGTGCGAACTGCCACTATAAACCTCGAAATCTATCATCTCCGGTCTGATAATAATAATCATAAACAATAGTAAGAGATAGAAGACTTATAATTATCATGCAAAAAGGAAAGATCATGCACAACCAAGCCAGCGACAGGATAGAGAAGGAGTGATCATATCCTGCTTTCAGGAGGGTTATATACAGTTTCCCCCACCACTTTGATTTACCCCCTCCATCCTCCCTGAGGATAAATATCTATAATTATATTTTGAATTTTCAACTATTTTCTAATTTGGACTTAGTTGGAAATCAAGATTGTATAATGTAATCTGTTTGTCGATATTACTATTCTTGAAGTTTTACCTGGTATACATATACTATTCAAAAGGTTTGAACTTGTACTGTAAACATGCCATATTTAACTTCTTAGTAAATGTAACTCTCAGAATTAAAACATTCTAAGTGTTTAAAGAAAGTTTGAACTAATAACATTTGGTCAAATGATTTATCGGAAACAAACTATTTTGCGTTTGATTTGTTACTTAACTGGGAAGTATAACTTTTATTTCGAAACATTAATTGATTAACAATTTGTCTAAGTCCAACCTCAAATAATATTTTGTAACTACAAACACTGACTTAAATATCGGAAACATATTTAAACTTTTGTTTAAACAAAGAATATAATGCATGCACTTACCGAGAGAAGTACAGGGCGATGATGACAGCTGGACACTCACTACACAACTGATCGGCAATTATTGACAATGATGTGATGATTCGTGACATCATCAGTGTGTCCGTGTTATGTGTCTGTGTACGGCGCGACACCGAGCGCCAATCTTGTGCCGCTGACCCCGGTGTTGACGCGCGGCGCACGGCTCGTGGGGCGCTCAGACGTGAGTTAGGTTTCACCTATTCATACACACTTGCCACTCGTTCGGAATTAGTTAAACCGTAGTTTTAGAACGTATATTTCCTAAAATACTGCATGTATAAAATTGTTTGGTATAATTTCATCGCACAAGTTGTTCAATATATGATTGTACAGTCTACGCTTTTCATTACTTTCACAGTTTAATTTATTTTACACTAAATTATTTTAAATCTTTCAAGTAGATGGTCTACTCCAGTTGATCTACTCAATTTGTTTTCAATAGTTGCCGTCGTAGCACAGCTCAAATTACTGCTGAATCTGCAAATGGTGCAAGTGTGCGCTGACACCCCTACTGGCCGGGATGGATTACTAACGGACTTGCGATCAATGTTTACTGTCCGAGGTGGATAACTGGCCATCTTAGGCCAGATCTACACAGCGCTGAAGTTCGGGCGACTTAGTGTGAGCACCAATAAAGGAGAAAGAGGACCAAAAGGTGAGGGATTTGTTGTTACAAACGATAGTCATTATGATATACAAGGTTATATCATACAAGGTTAAAAATTATGTAATGTGTTAAGTGCTAAAGAAGAAGGTGATGCAGTAAATTTAAAAGATATAAATAATATACTTGATTCATGTGTTTAAGACTTCAATGGAGCTTTTGATTTTAAAATTTGGCTACTCCCAATTCTCCTCAAGCTGGACGAGGTATTCTCGCCGTTTCCCCAGACCTTGGAATACGAGGGCTAGGTCCGGGGATTTATTATAGCAAGAAATCTCGTCGTCGGTAAAAAGATCCACGAAGCGTTGTGGTATAAAGACTTCGTGGACGTTGCCTCCATTTTCCTGTGCCCTTTCAGGTACTTTGATGGCAGCGACGATAGACCGCCAGTACTTTGACCCTGTGACCGCCTTGAACGAAATGATTTTGTATGGTCTATTCTTGACGAGGTCCACAATCGAGAGGTAAGGGATAAGGCGGTGGTGGTCAGGTCATTCCGGCGGCGAACTTGTCGATCAGGTTCAGGCCATCGTCTGAACAGATATAAAAAAGGAAAACGAATTAACTTAATGTACATAAATACCTAGCAAATTATGAAAGATTAAAATTGAGAGTTCAAAAGTACGAAAGTCCTAGGTCCCAATAATCTGTGCGCAAGGGAATGTGAAAACTATTGACCCTAGGTCAGAGGAAACCTACTCGGGAAAAGATTATTCTGTACACTACTCCTAACTTAAATACTTGCTATTCTGAGCAATGCTTCAAATTTTACGTTAGTGATATACTAGCCAACCCCGTGCCGGACTGTGTTATAATAAAAGACATTTTGTGATTGCGTATTAATAAAATGCAAGAATAGAATTACTTGGCAAAAGTAAGAGCTCTATTAGAGTGGATCAAATTCGAGTGAATGAGAATTGGGTGAATGCAAATACTGTACAAAGGAACAAAACGTATATAATTAATCCATACCCCAATAATAAAATACAAAATAATAATACCCTAGTCGCATCCAGTAGAACCAAACCTTTACTTCCACGCTCTGTTTGAACTATACTATTCACTTCTATCATTTCTGGTTCTAAGATCCTTTCAAATATAATCTGAGCGATTAGGTCGCCTTTTAAACATTGAAATTTTCATTTGAATGGTTAAATAATAAAACTGAAACATTTCCTGTGAAGTCTCTGTCAATGACACCCCACCCACATTGATGAAATTTTATATGCTAAGCCTGAACGTGGTGCGATTCTACCATATGTTTTAGAGGGTATTTGAAAAGTTAAATCTGTTGGTATAAATGTTTTGCCAGTAGAAGTTCTGTTACCGTAGGCCAAGCTTGATTGGTCTACAGCCGTCACGTGATTTCCCCACTCTGGTAGGCCCCTGCCCCTGGCGGCCATTGTTGTTCCCCACCCAGCTATATCAACCGTAGCTCTGCTCTACTGGTCCTATCCAAACTCCTCGACATAGTGTTATAAATATACGTATATAATACAGGTGTGATCTGCTCCAGTATATGTCTCGGATACAGAGTGCTCAGATACAACCACTCCTGCTAAGACATTGAATAACCCTGTAAATATCGAGTCAAACAACCAGTGAGGGGTCTCCACTGTGTATGTAAAAGAAAGTCGGTCTGAAATAGATCCATTAAATATTACGAATACTAACTCCTAGACGGTAAATGGTATCCAATGGAAAAATACTGATGTACATATATTTACAAGTATTCCAAGTGAAGTATAAACAGTTAAAGTTGAATTGGGAACTTACGCGTGATTCTACTATCGCCGCTAAGAGACGGTTTTGTTGGATCTACCGATGAGGATGTAGGAGTGTTCCGAGCACTTGACTCTTCGACGTCCTGTTTGACCACCGGTCGCGAGTGACTAAGGTTCGATGATGATGAAGTCGCAGGATAGTCGTAACTCAATGAAATATAAATGTAAAGGTGTCAAGATGTATAATTAAACATTACATAATGTGATGTTTCATTAATATTCATTACACCGATGATTATTTGCCTTCTCTCAAGATCTGGTATCGCTTTGTCTCCGTTTGATTTGTCTGATCTTCAGCTAGAACTGCATCAGAACCTTCATGTTTAGATTTTCTCTCTTTATACGTTTCTTTTTTTATTTGAACTTATGAAGCATTCTAGTGATTCTACTATCGCCGCTAAGAGATTTGTTTGGTTGATCTACCGATGAGGATGTAGGAGTGTTCCGAGCACTTGACTCTTCGACGTCCTGTTTGACCACCGGTCATGAGTGCTAAGGTTCGATGATGATGAAGTCAATGTGTTAAGTGCTAAAGAGGAAGGTGATGCAGTAAATTTAAAAGATATAAATAATATACTTGATTCATGTGTTTAAGACTTCAATGGAGCTTTTGATTTTAAAATTTGGCTAATTCTAATTCTTCCTCAAACTGACGAGCTATTTCATTTCCAGACCTTGGAATACGAGGGCTAGGTCCGGGGATTTATTATGTTCGTCGTAAATGGTTTTCAATGGAAAAATACTGATGTACATATATGTGCGAAGCTGCGATTCTGTTGTCTTCTTCGTAGTCATCATCTGACCAATGTGAATCTGGCGGTGATGGTGTGTTGCTGACATGCTGGTGAGTGTGAATCTGCTGGGACCTTATAATGTACTTGCCATTTCGTAATGACTAAGCCACCTGGCTTAATAGTACACACGGACACAGTACCTACGATGGATCCTGGTAGTGCCGCATGTTGGAACTCCCTCCTAGCTGCTGGGATGCTATCGACAGTTGGTAGGGTGGGGGGTAATCCTGATACGGAATAGTTTGCGCTCCATTCGGGACGGGCGCCTGACTGGACTATGGCAATGCCGTCGAGTGTGCATCCGATGGGACGGGCATCTCGAAGGATGATTGCTGCCTGGTCGAAGTTGGAAGGATTAGGTGTGGGAAAGCTCATTTTGTTGATATGTTTTAACACGGTAGTATCCTTGTATCTACAAGTATTCTCATTTACTATTGGATAATAAATGGGCCTTGTTGTACGCGGCTCCGTCATCTGCTAAATTGTGCTTGATGGCTTGTAATTCTAATTAGTTATTTCATTTTAGTGTGATAGATGATTGAATCTAGCCTCAATGTGATGCCAGTGAAAGATTTACTAGTATCAGCGTTGAGTGGTCAGGCAGTGTTCATGACTCAAGGATTTGGCGCTTAAGCCCGATACGAGATACAATTTCTAAATTTGATGGAGCTGCATGTCTACTAGAAGACTCAGGCTATGGTATATCGCCTTGGCTTATGACACCATTTAAACCTCCCCGCAATCCTGAACAAAGAAGGTTCAACAGATTGCATGCAGGAGAAAGGGTAATTGTGGAAAGAGTTTTGGACAACTTAAAGAAGGTTCCCCATACTTGGCAGCTGGGTAAGATTATCATTGAAAGAATACCTACATTAGTTGCGTGTTGTGCTGTTTTACATAACGTAGCGAAAGTTTTAAATTGTTTTGGACAATGACCCGGATGTGGAAGTTAACGTGGAAATGGATGATGATGTAGAATAAAAATACTATAGATGATGATGTAGAGAATATTATGGTGACCAGCAACGTGAAAATCATGTTACAATAAAGAGACAAACTTGGCTGATGGCCCTTACATAAGTACTAAACAGCCATTTATATAATGAAGAAGAATGATCAGCAAACCATTCAACTTAAACCTTCAATTTCTGTATAAACCTTTTCATTAATATATGTAAAACAGTTCGTTTTATGTTTTTTATACCGTGATTTTTCTCCAACAATGTTTATTACGCTATTTTTTTCTTAAATATAATGATAAGGGTGGACAGTAATGGGGATGTGGACTATTTTTACATTTATTTAGAACGTTCTTAGAACATTTATTTGAAAGATTTTTAACCCCTTCGTTTTTGAGTGTTTTGTTCTTCCAAAAGTAATTTTTCCTTCTCAATTTGAATTTTTTGTAACTTCATCTGCTGCAGTTATATCACACTCTGAAGTTGCGGTGTTGACAATTCTGCGGTTTATTCCGTTTCATATTGCTGTAGGATTTTAACGCATTTTCGAGTATAAGACAAATTCTTAGATGAACTTGAAGTATTTGTAGTGGTGTGCAAAAGTATTATGCTGTCCCTTTTCTCCTCGGCCATTTCAGTAGTCTTTAGTACACAACCCGCTACTGCTATACACTTCCTGGTACTTTTTGGAAAGCAGGGTTTTCGTCATGGGTTAGTAAAATTAATAAATCTTATTCCCATTCTTTAAGAACAATTTTTCTATTTCCTGTGGTGTTTTTGTCAGTTATTTTAATTTTTGTTTTCATATTGTTTAGCATTTTTGTTAGTTGAGCTACTGAAAACAATTTTCCACTCGCTTGAGAAAATTCCTGAGAATTTTTTTCCCATGCTTTTTTCTTTGCTGCAACAACACTAGGAATTTTTTATGTTTCCAATACAACAGCGTTCTCGCTTAAAAGTCTAACAAATAAGCCACGACTAAAATATGAAAATGGATGGTTTTCATTTTCATGGTCAGAGGACTCGTCATTGGTAGACATCACTACTACTCACAAACACTATTCCACAAACACCAAAAACGAGGTAGTAAAAGTAAATGTGAACTGAGCAGAGCTGATATGTGTGTCCACCTGTAAACTAGCAGTGAATGTACTTGTCTTTTGTTCCAGGCGACGGGTACTAACTTGTCATGAACCAGGTGACAACATGAAAGAAGCATCAACTACAACTGGTAGTAACTACTATGGTAGTAACTGCTTTGGATTTTATAGAATAACCCTTGTTATTACTACCTAGTAGTAGCATTTGTTTATTCACATGGTTCAGAGGAAAAGCTACTACTACATAGAATTAACTTTCTAGTACTTACTACTTTTATTCACTTCACTGATTTACTTTAATGAAATTACTTCTTTCATTAACCCGGATAATTCTTTGGTCCAAATGCTGGTGATATAGGAAGTTTTCTGTATTATTGTTTTGTGAGGTGCTTCGCACAGTATTTGTTTGAGATTTTCTTCGGTTGGAATCTTTGAACGATGAATACAGTTTGATTGGAAAGTATTTCTCATCTTCCCAGCGAGTTTTCAAAATTTTGGCAATTACTCTCCACTCCTCGTCCTTGAGTTCGTTACGTAGGTAAGGTACCTTTAAAAATAAATATTAGAATAGAACAAAATTTTAGCAATATTTCTGACAAATTGATTGGTATTTAATTAAACTATTTCTGGTCAAAAAGGGAATATGTAGTTTGATGAGTTTGAGGTGAATTGATTTAAACATTTCTAGTTCAAGTATTCAAACATTGAGTTCTAGTTTTGACATAAAATTGTTGATTAAGAGAACATAGAACTTTGTATTTTAATGAGTCTGTGTAAAGTTTTGTTTACACTTTGTTCTGCTGATCAAAACAAAATTTTCTAGTGACGGGGGTCACCAGACTCTTGTAAGGCTTAACTACTTGTAGACAAGATTAAGCTTTTCTATTTAATTACTGATCAAAACTGTTTGGCCATCACAAAAAAACTTATAACACTTGATATGTTTCCATTAGTAACAATGGTTTAAAACTTTAAACCTTGTTACAATAAAGTACCATCTCATATCAAAAGAGTTTTTAAATAAACAAAATTTTATTTTAAGCACTTTACTTGGTGCTGTAGTGAGTTTCGCTGTAGTAATTTAACAGTAATTTCCCCCGACCAATTGTTTAAACACAAAATGATTTCTCACTATAAACTAACCTTAACATGTACGCCTTCAGTGCACATGTCGTAGAAGTGCGACCAAAAGGCTGTCAGGCAATCCCTCCAAACACCTCCTACGTCAATACCTCTCTCCTCTTCTCCATTCGGCCGCAGCATCTTAATGTTCATTTTGGACTTATGTGTCTTGTTTCTGAAAATCTCTATTAGTTCGTGGAATTCACTTAGAAAAAATAACATAGACATTACAATCTAGTTGATAATTTGACAAATAATATGTGATGAACCATTTATTTCGGAACGATAACATAATTACAGCAATATTTATGTGGGAAAATTCACACTTGTTGTCAGTTGCCATTCAGCAGGGGTGGGTCAGAAAAGCTTTTCAAATGCATTTTTGTTTTGTTTTTTAACAAATTCTCCGATGATAAGTTACATGATACGGGTTACTATTTACAAATAAAGGTTACCCCCAACAACCCCTATTTAGGGGTGAGTGGACAAAGTAGTAGCTCAGTGTGCTGTGTAGTAGCACAAGCGGTGGCGTGTCTAAGATGACCTTTGTGTAATTTAAAGTTCCAAAAAAATCATTAATTTTTTAACCCTCGAGTCGTTTTACGCCCAGTTGTTAAAGTAAGACTTTTAAAAACGTTTTCTAATATTTTGGGAAGTTATATAAGTATTCCAAATTTCTTAAAAAAGGTATAGCTGTGGCGTGATGGACAGACAGACGGACATGCAGAGGAAAATTAAGTCCTTGGTTTCCGTACGGATCCTACAAATTATATGTTTGAGTGGGATTTTATCTGAATTAGTTTAAATTATAACTACTGTAATACAATATAAATATTGTATTATGCAATAAAAATTTAATTGTTTAATATTTACCTCTGTGAATGTAACGGGGGGAACTGACACCTAATAACGACCCTCCTGCATCTACCAAAGGGTTTTCTTGAACTTCTCGGGAATTCTCTGTTACTTGGTCATTTCCATCTTGGAATGACCCTACCGCTTGGAACTTGGTCATTTCTTGTAGTAGGGTTCCTTCAAGGTCTGTTTGTTCAACTAGATACATCTAAATAATAAAAGTGTTATGTTAGCAAGATGTCAACAGTTTGTTTTGATCAGTTTAAACTTAATATTGATCTATTACTCATGTTACACGTTGATGCTTCAAGTTGTAAATTGCCTCACTTGGAGAAATCGTTTACACTTTTTAAAATAGAGGGTGTCGCGAACATTATATCATGCTTTGTAGGGTTGATTCTTGGGTCGAGATAATCACAGTTTACATTAGTCCATCACGGGTCAAACATGTTCCGTTAATCCGCTAGCCACCTTTTTTATACTAAGAATCCTTTTTATCGAATTGATCGACACTTTGTGTGCTTTTATATGTATTAGACACTCAAATTTAAAGAAATAAACTTAAGTTGATCTTTGGTTTTGAAATGTAAACCGTTTAAAGTCTTCAAACTTAAGTAATGTCTTTTGTCACATGTGCATTATTTTTTTATACTGTTCATTGGAAGTATCATATACCAGCTGGTTGTTAATTTGTTTAAAATATACAACAATCCTCAACGATTATTTTGTAACCTTTTCAAATAAAATATTGAACTACAATCAAATTCATTTGTATTTAATCTGAAAGCGATTTACAAAAAGAAAACAAAGCCAACAAAACATTGTTAGCCTTTTTGAACAAATTAACAACCAGCTGGTATATAATACTTGCAATGAACAGTATAAAATATACAACAAACTTAAGTAATGTCTTTTGTCACATGTGCATTATTTAAACCTATGACAAAACGAACCTCTAAGGCGACTACTCAGCTTTTAAACTTTGTATGATTACTGACAATGAGTACATGTTGTCTCTTTGAAATGGTTGTAGCATTAATAACAAGCAAATGCCTCATGAAATTCACTTACCTCAAGGTGTTCGTCAAAAAATATTCATTTTCGCTGACTTCTAAATTTTCTTCTTTAAAAAATATATCTGGGTCGTCAACTACTTCACCCGAAAGCCTGTGTTCTATTTCTATTACATCTTCATGTTCTTTTGGAGCTTCTAATATTTTTCTAGTACTTTTTAAGTATAATCTGTAACAATAATATTAAGAAAATTTATAATTGACCTAGTGAAACAATGTCTAAGATTCAACTTCAAACTTGACCGTTTGGCATTTATTGACCTGTTGGCATGAAATTTTGCATAAAGTACCTCGCACCAATGGGCAGCAATGTATGTGTAAGAAATTTTGATTTTTTCCCTTGGTGGCGGCTAAAAAATCAAAGATCAAATTCAAAAATCAAGACAAATTTTACATTATGTATTCATATAAAGTTCAAAAATGAATACAAACTTTAGAATAGGCAGACCAGTTCTCTCGTAGAAACATTCTATGGTTAAATGGTCGTCAAGAACTGGCTCTTGTTGGAAATCGACCAACTCTGTTCAAAATCTACTACTGAGCCATGTTTGGATACGCTGTTAGGGAAGAAAATCTGTTTTCCCATTTCAATTATGTCAATTTTAGTAGCCCACTTGCTGACTGACAATTTCCTTGTGCCACCGCCATCGTTACTCCTTACTTGTTTGGTTGTGCCACACTGACTTAAAATCCAACCCAAATTAATGTTTCTGTTGGGATTTGTCTTTTTTTATGAAAGAGGTGGACGATGTTGATGGTTGCGGTGTATTAGAAGTTGATGTTGATGGGGTATCATTCCTAGGTTGTTTTGGGTCGATCTTTTCTTTTAGTTTATCCAAGAGGCCCATTTTTCTTTTGAGTTTTTAATGGTTCGGTTGCAGAATTGCATGATTGCCAACCTGTCGCCAAGTCTGGGAATCCACTTTTTTAATTCACCATCTCCCAGAAGAGGTAGTGTAGTCTTGTCGATCTACAAAAAACAAACAACAGTTAGGGATAATTAAAGAGAATAACTGGATTAATGATTTATCAATAGTATCATCCACTCTTACACTTACTAACTTCTTACACTAAAAACTGGTTGCCCAGGACTGAATCTATACTAGCGAGCAGCTAGTCAAAAATGTTTGGCAGCAGCAGCAAAGAGTGGCTGTTGTAAAACTTGTAAGATCTAAAATTTAGTATGAAATTAAACTTTTGAATGCGCCTTGTAACTAAACACTCCAATTATTCAAAACTTTTTATTATACAAATGGGATCTGGTTTAGACCCATAGAATTACTTTTCCCGTAGTTTGACACTTTACTTATGGAACACACTGTATAATATACCATATATTGTAGAAAGGTAAGAAGGCAATAGTGAATGTCAAATTGTATTTGAGACACACTTACTTCCTCTGCCTTGAAGTAGTTTATTGTATCTTCAGACACACCTCTACTGGCAAGAAATTCATAAAAATCATCTGCTTCCATGATATTCTTGTCCGTAATCTAAAACAAAATTAATGTAAACTATATTGGTAGGCTGTAATAAATCATTTGAAAAAATACACGTATTAAAAACAACCTCTGTTATTTTTCCAAAACGCATTTTATAAAAACAACGTAAGTTATTTAAAAACACAATTATTAAAACTTAGATACCTAAAAAACATAGAATACATATCCCTGAAATTTTGCATCAGGGAATTATCATATTGAAACAGTAAGAGACTCCTGTTTCATGGTAGGAGATATCCCGGGTACCCCTTATACAGGGTGTCTCAGACCACCCGTAACATATGTATATCTCGAGAACGGGTTGGCCGACTTGAGTGAAACGAAAAATTCCAAATTTAAACTGGTTCAAAGAATTCAGGAAAATTATTTTCTACTTTCTAGTATACAGGGCGTGTCTAAAACCGAGGGTCATGTGTTCAAATCTCGAAATTTTCAAATATAAAAGAGGATCATGCTATGCATCATTTTAAAGCTCTTTTTTCATATAAAACAATGATGAAGAAAAAATTGTTTTTTGTTGAGCCGTTACAAAATGGCAGCTGAAAATCTAAAAATAACACCAAATTACGAAACGCCCTGTATTTTCATTAATATCTTTCAAAACGAAAATCTAATTATTGATTTTTACTTATCAAGAGGTAAGCTTTCCAACGATATACAACAACATGCTATTTCAAACACCTTAGTACCCACCAAAAATCCCCACATTTTGAAAATGGCTTACTATGATTCAGTGGAGAATATACGTAATATTTTCAAGAGAATACCGGGGGTCCGGCGGTCCTCTCCGGAAAAAAATTTAAAATTTGGTGTCTAAAATGACGTCTAAAAAACTTCTAGAAAAATGATTCATTTCTCAGGGGAAAATAAAATGTTTAAGCCTAATTAATATTCTGTAAATAACTTAAAAGGTCTAAACTCAAATTCATCTGTATTTAATCTGAAAGCGATTTACAAAAAAAAAACAAAGTCAACAAAACATTGTTAGCCTTTTTTGAACAAATTAACAACCAGCTGGTATATAATACTTGCAATGAACAGTATAAAATATACAACAAACTTAAGTAATGTCTTTTGTCACATGTGCATTATTTAAACCTATGACAAAACGAACCTCTAAGGCGACTACTCAGCTTTTAAACTTTGTATGATTACTAACAATGAGTACATGTTGTCTCTTTGAAATGGTTGTAGCATTAATAACAAGCAAATGCCTCATGAAATTCACTTACCTCAAGGTGTTCGTCAAAAAAATATTCATTTTCGCTGACTTCTAAATTTTCTTCTTTAAAAAATATATCTGGTCGTCAACTACTTCACCCGAAAGCCTGTGTTCTATTTCTATTACTTCTTCATGTTCTTTTGGAGCTTCTAATATTTGTCTAGTACTTTTTAAGTATAATCTGTAACAATAATATTAAGAAAATTTATAATTGACCTAGTGAAACAATGTCTAAGATTCAACTTCAAACTTGACCGTTTGGCATTTATTGACCTGTTGGCATGAAATTTTGCATGAAAGTACCTCGCACCAATGGGCAGCAATGTATGTGTAAGAAATTTTGATTTTTTCCCTTGGTGGCGGCTAAAAAATCAAAGATCAAATTAAAAAATCAAGACAAATTTTACATTATGTATTCATATAAAGTTCAAAATGAATACAAACTTTAGAATAGGCAGACCAGTTCTCGTAGAAACATTCTATGGTTAAATGGTCGTCAAGAACTGGCTCTTGTTGGAAATCGACCAACTCTGTTCAAAATCTACTACTGAGCCATGTTTGGATACGCTGTTAGGGAAGAAAATCTGTTTTCCCATTTCAATTATGTCAATTTTAGTAGCCCACTTGCTGACTGACAATTTCCTTGTGCCACCGCCATCGTTACTCCTTACTTGTTTGGTTGTGCCACACTGACTTAAAATCCAACCCAAATTAATGTTTCTGTTGGGATTTGTCTTTTTTTTATGAAAGAGGTGGACGATGTTGATGGTTGCGGTGTATTAGAAGTTGATGTTGATGGGGTATCATTCCTAGGTTGTTTTGGGTCGATCTTTTCTTTTAGTTTATCCAAGAGGCCCATTTTTCTTTTGAGTTTTTAATGGTTCGGTTGCAGAATTGCATGATTGCCAACCTGTCGCCAAGTCTGGGAATCCACTTTTTTAATTCACCATCTCCCAGAAGAGGTAGTGTAGTCTTGTCGATCTACAAAAAACAAACAACAGTTAGGGATAATTAAAGAGAATAACTGGATTAATGATTTATCAATAGTATCATCCACTCTTACACTTACTAACTTCTTACACTAAAAACTGGTTGCCCAGGACTGAATCTATACTAGCGAGCAGCTAGTCAAAAATATTTGGCAGCAGCAGCAAAGAGTGGCTGTTGTAAAACTTGTAAGATCTAAAATTTAGTATGAAATTAAACTTTTGAATGCGCCTTGTAACTAAACACCCAATTATTCAAAACTTTTATTATACAAATGGGATCTGGTTTAGACCCATAGAATTACTTTTCCCGTAGTTTGACACTTTACTTATGGAACACACTGTATAATATACCATATAATGTAGAAAGGTAAGAAGGCAATAGTGAATGTCAAATTGTATTTGAGACAACTTACTTCCTCTGCCTTGAAGTAGTTTATTGTATCTTCAGACACCTCTACTGGCAAGAAATTCATAAAAATCATCTGCTTCCATGATATTCTTGTACGTAATCTAAAACAAAATTAAAACTTATATTGAAAAATGGCTTTAATAACGTTAATTGAAAAATACGGTTAATTTAACCTCTGTTTATTTAAATGCAATTTGTTTTTTACTTAAGTGTTTACATTTAATTAGAACCAAAAACATTTAATAACATATGCAATGAAATTTTCATACAACACGATTTATTTACATAATATGATAACAAAATATGTGGCTGAAAAAATTTTTTGTTTTCAATACCTAAATATCAAATCTCAAAACATTATAATGATGAAAAAAATTCTAAATTTAAACTGGTTCAAAGAATTCTTCAGCCTTTTCATATTTGCTGAAGCACAGTCAAACACGGTCCCATAGAAATCCACCACAAACTGGGTCTGCATTTGTATCATTTAAAAGCAGGTTTTATCAAAAACCTGATGAAAATTTGCCAAATGTTTAGCGTTTTACAAAATGTCGCTTGAAACTAAAAGCCTGGCAATTACGAAACGTTCCTGTAATTTGCCAATTTCTTTCAAAATCTCGTTATTGATTTGCTTAATCTTCAAGCTTTCCAAGATGACAACAATGAGGTCATTTCTGACCCTTACAAACCTGAACGTTTTTCCCATCATTGTTGTGAAAATGATACTCATGTACACAATGAAGCTATTGACACTTGCTATGTTGATGAGTCAATAGAACATGGCTAGAGGCCACCGTCTCGTTTTTCTGACTAGATGAAAAACAGCACATTTCATGTCCAAAACATGCCGGTCTTAATTTCATTGTAAAAAACTGATGGCTTTTTTGTTTGATTGTCCCGACGGTATTACAAAGGGAAACAAAGTCATCAACGGATTTTGTTTCTTTTTGCAATAAAGGACAGAATCAATTAGCGTTATTGCGGAACCTGGCATGAAGCGTCGATATGCGGTTTACTGAACATCGCCTGAAACTCTTCCGCTGGAATAGCTTCCTTTGTTCTTCTCATGGTGCTTACGTAGGTCAGCGCTTCCATGCTTTTTGAGTTGCTCCACACCATCCAACGAAGTAAACCAAGTTGTCTGCTGTTGGCTGTTTCGGTTACTTCCTCTTCGGGATTACTCCGTGCAAAGTCTTATAAGAGATCGTGCCGTTACTCGGTTTCTTCGGTTCCTTTTGCGTCATCCCATCCCCGCATCAATTATTCTTTTCCAGTGCGGCGTTTACAAGGTAAGACATTTTTGGCGCTCAGTAAACACAAGTAACTTGATGCCGTATTTTAGGCTTTTTGGCATGTACACGAAAACCACAACGCCCTCTAAAGGTGTCAGCATTTCGTCAACTGTGACAAATTCAGATGCTGAATAAACTTCTTTGGCTGTTTGAAATCACTTTATAAAGATTTCGAATAGGGAAGACATTCTGTTTTCCGGTTACGCTTGTGTATTGTCAAACCCGCAGACGAAATGAGTACCCTGTATCGCTTTTAGACATCGAGGCTCAAATATGGGGCGACTCATCACATCCTTTGTAAGGATGTCATTTCTTCTCATCATTTGATCTCTGAGAACATGATAATAGTAAGAGGCCAATCAGGGCGTTTATTTCCTTCTTCTATTAGTGTCTCTGTAGTTGCCGACTTGTGTTTGCAGATAGGTTAGCCCTGCTAAGTGGACAATTTGACATTAGCATTTTACAATGGTTGAAATACACTATCGTCGGAAAAACGTCCCAAACCTCGCGCTTTGTGGAGGGTTGTCACTCTAAGACCCTTGTTGGAAAATAAACGCTGGCAACCTGGCTTGTAAATTATTATGACCGAGCAGGTGTTCGAGGTTTTTGAGGTATTTGCTACTCCATGCATTTGAGTGCCTAGCCCTCATTTTTTCCCTGGCGACGTTCAAAGAAATAACTGTATCTCAACACCTTCAGCAACAGCATTGATTATGTTTACAGAATTACCTTCTTGAAGCAGAGATCGGTTTCCCCGCTTTCGGTTCTCTGGATGAGCTAGAAATATGTTGTGAGATCGAGACCATCATCAAAAACGGGGGATTCTTCATCGGACAAAATAAAGTCTGATCCGCGTCAGAATCGTCTATCACACTAAAATCACTTTCGTCTCCACTTTGGTCTCATTACTCATCAATCTGCGTATATGTGGTCACCGAAATCAGGAGCATCATCCTATACAGCCCAGCCATGTAAAGTGTAAAAGTTGTAAAACTTATAAATCAAAAGTATATGAATTAAACAGCACTCCACAACACACCTAACAATTAACTGATAACTTAAACATAGGGTCAGTTAGACCGAGAATTACTAGGCCGTAACCGAAACAAGAGGTATATCTGACCACGAGATTTGCAATACACGTGTAGGTGAAGAAGCTGGAATGTCAAATTGAACAATGCCACTTTGTTCATGGTGTGGAGGGGTGGAAGTGAAGTTTATTGTACTCACAAAGACAACCAGTTTAGCCAAAATTCATAAAATTCCCATCGGTCAATTTGTCCGTACGTTAAAACAAAATTAATGTAAACTATATTGGTAGGCTGTAATAAATCATTTGAAAAAATACACGTATTAAAACAACCTCTATTTTTCCAAAACGCATTTTATAAAAACAACGTAAGTTATTTAAAAAACACAATTATTAAAACTTAGATACCTTAAAAACATAGAATACATATCCCTGAAATTTTGCATCAGGGAATTATCATATTGAAACAGTAAGAGACTCCTGTTTCATGGTAGGAGATATCCTGGTACCCCTTATACAGGTGTCTCAGACCACCCGTAACATATGTATATCTCGAGAACGGTTGGCCGACTTGAGAAACGAAAATTCCAAATTTAAACTGGTTCAAAGAATTCGAAAAACCTAACCACGTGTCAACCTCCCATCTCGAAATTTTCAAATATAAAAGAGGATCATGCTATGCATCATTTTAAAGCTCTTTTTTCATAAAACAATGATGAAGAAAAATTGTTTTTGTTGAGCCGTTACAAAATGGCAGCTGAAAATCTAAAATAACACCAAATTACGAAACGCCCTGTATTTTCATTAATATCTTTCAAAACGAAAATCTAATTATTGATTTTTACTTATCAAGAGGTAAGCTTTCCAACGATATACAACAACATGCTATTTCAAACACCTTAGTACCCACCAAAAATCCCCACATTTTGAAAATGGCTTACTATGATTCAGTGGAGAATATACGTAATATTTTCGAGGTGGTGGGGGCGAGAATACCGGCGGGTCCGGCGGTCCTCTCCGAAAAAATTTAAAATTTGGTGTCTAAAATGACGTCTAAACTTCTAGAAAAATGATTCATTTCTCAGGGGAAAATAAAATGTTTAAGCCTAATTAATATTCTGTAAATAACTTAAAAGGTCTAAACTCAAATTCATCTGTATTTAATCTGAAAGCGATTTACAAAAAAAAACAAAGTCAACAAAACATTGTTAGCCTTTTTTGAACAAATTAACAACCAGCTGGTATATAATACTTGCAATGAACAGTATAAAATATACAACAAACTTAAGTAATGTCTTTTGTCACATGTGCATTATTTAAACCTATGACAAAACGAACCTCTAAGGCGACTACTCAGCTTTTAAACTTTGTATGATTACTGACAATGAGTACATGTTGTCTCTTTGAAATGGTTGTAGCATTAATAACAAGCAAATGCCTCATGAAATTAGCTTACCTCAAGGTGTTCGTCAAAAAAATATTCATTTTCGCTGACTTCTAAATTTTCTTCTTTAAAAAATATATCTGGGTCGTCAACTACTTCACCCGAAAGCCTGTGTTCTATTTCTATTACTTCTTCATGTTCTTTTCTAATATTTTTCTAGTACTTTTAAGTATAATCTGTAACAATAATATTAAGAAAATTTATAATTGACCTAGTGAAACAATGTCTAAGATTCAACTTCAAACTTGACCGTTTGGCATTTATTGACCTGTTGGCATGAAATTTTGCATGAAAGTACCTCGCACCAATGGGCAGCAATGTATGTAAGAAATTTTGATTTTTTCCCTTGGTGGCGGCTAAAAATCAAAGATCAAATTCAAAAATCAAGACAAATTTTACATTATGTATTCATATAAAGTTCAAAATGAATACAAACTTTAGAATAGGCAGACCAGTTCTCTCGTAGAAACATTCTATGGTTAAATGGTCGTCAAGAACTGGCTCTTGTTGGAAATCGACCAACTCTGTTCAAAATCTACTACTGAGCCATGTTTGGATACGCTGTTAGGGAAGAAAATCTGTTTTCCCATTTCAATTATGTCAATTTTAGTAGCCCACTTGCTGACTGACAATTTCCTTGTGCCACCGCCATCGTTACTCCTTACTTGTTTGGTTGTGCCACACTGACTTAAAATCCAACCCAAATTAATGTTTCTGTTGGGATTTGTTTTTTATGAAAGAGGTGGACGATGTTGATGGTTGCGGTGTATTAGAAGTTGATGTTGATGGGGTATCATTCCTAGGTTGTTTTGGGTCGATCTTTTCTTTTAGTTTATCCAAGAGGCCCATTTTTCTTTTGAGTTTTTAATGGTTCGGTTGCAGAATTGCATGATTGCCAACCTGTCGCCAAGTCTGGGAATCCACTTTTTTAATTCACCATCTCCCAGAAGAGGTAGTGTAGTCTTGTCGATCTACAAAAAACAAACAACAGTTAGGGATAATTAAAGAGAATAACTGGATTAATGATTTATCAATAGTATCATCCACTCTTACACTTACTAACTTCTTACACTAAAAACTGGTTGCCCAGGACTGAATCTATACTAGCGAGCAGCTAGTCAAAAATGTTTGGCAGCAGCAGCAAAGAGTGGCTGTTGTAAAACTTGTAAGATCTAAAATTTAGTATGAAATTAAACTTTTGAATGCGCCTTGTAACTAAACACTCCAATTATTCAAAACTTTTTATTATACAAATGGGATCTGGTTTAGACCCATAGAATTACTTTTCCCGTAGTTTGACACTTTACTTATGGAACACACTGTATAATATACCATATAATGTAGAAAGGTAAGAAGGCAATAGTGAATGTCAAATTGTATTTGAGACACACTTACTCCCTCTGCCTTGAAGTAGTTTATTGTATCTTCAGACACACCTCTACTGGCAAGAAATTCATAAAAATCATCTGCTTCCATGATATTCTTGTCCGTAATCTAAAACAAAATTAATGTAAACTATATTGGTAGGCTGTAATAAATCATTTGAAAAAATACACGTATTAAAAACAACCTCTGTTATTTTTCCAAAACGCATTTTATAAAAACAACGTAAGTTAAAAAAAACACAATTATTAAAACTTAGATACCTAAAAATCCATATCCCTGAAATTTTGTATTAGGGAATTATCATATTGAAACAGTAAGAGACTCCTGTTTCATGGTAGGAGATTCCTGGTACCCTTTATACAGGTGTCTCAGACCACCCGTAACATATGTATATCTCGAGAACGGTTGGCCGACTTGAGTGAAACGAAAATTCCAAATTTAAACTGGTTCAAAGAATTCAGGAAAATTATTTTCTACTTTCTAGTATACAGGGCGTGTCAAAACCGAGGGTCATGTGTTCAAATCTCGAAATTTTCAAATATAAAAGAGGATCATGCTATGCATCATTTTAAAGCTCTTTTTTCATAAAAAACAATGATGAAGAAAAAATTGTTTTTTGTTGAGCCGTTACAAAATGGCAGCTGAAAATCTAAAATAACACCAAATTACGAAACGCCCTGTATTTTCATTAATATCTTTCAAAACGAAAATCTAATTATTGATTTTTACTTATCAAGAGGTAAGCTTTCCAACGATATACAACAACATGCTATTTCAAACACCTTAGTACCCACCAAAAATCCCCACATTTTGAAAATGGCTTACTATGATTCAGTGGAAATATACGTAATATTTTCGGGGTGGAGGGGAGGGGTGGCGGGCGAAAATATTTGGTGTCCGACGGTCCTCCGGAAAAAAATTAGAAAATTGTGCCTAAAATATTTTAACTTAAAAGGTCTAAACTCAAATTCATCTGTATTTAATCTGAAAGCGATTTACAAAAAAAGTCAACAAAACATTGTTAGCTTTTTTGAACAAATTAACAACCAGCTGGTATATAATACTTGCAATGAACAGTATAAAATATACAACAAACTTAAGTAATGTCTTTTGTCACATGTGCATTATTTAAACCTATGACAAAACGAACCTCTAAGGCGACTACTCAGCTTTTAAACTTTGTATGATTACTGACAATGAGTACATGTTGTCTCTTTGAAATGGTTGTAGCATTAATAACAAGCAAATGCCTCATGAAATTCACTTACCTCAAGGTGTTCGTCAAAAAAATATTCATTTTCGCTGACTTCTAAATTTTCTTCTTTAAAAAATATATCTGGGTCGTCAACTACTTCACCCGAAAGCCTGTGTTCTATTTCTATTACTTCTTCATGTTCTTTTGGAGCTTCTAATATTTTTCTAGTACTTTTTAAGTATAATCTGTAACAATAATATTAAGAAAATTTATAATTGACCTAGTGAAACAATGTCTAAGATTCAACTTCAAACTTGACCGTTTGGCATTTATTGACCTGTTGGCATGAAATTTTGCATGAAAGTACCTCGCACCAATGGGCAGCAATGTATGTGTAAGAAATTTTGATTTTTTCCCTTGGTGGCGGCTAAAAAATCAAAGATCAAATTCAAAAATCAAGACAAATTTTACATTATGTATTCATATAAAGTTCAAAATGAATACAAACTTTAGAATAGGCAGACCAGTTCTCGTAGAAACATTCTATGGTTAAATGGTCGTCAAGAACTGGCTCTTGTTGGAAATCGACCAACTCTGTTCAAAATCTACTACTGAGCCATGTTTGGATACGCTGTTAGGGAAGAAAATCTGTTTTCCCATTTCAATTATGTCAATTTTAGTAGCCCACTTGCTGACTGACAATTTTGTGCCACCGCCATCGTTACTCCTTACTTGTTTGGTTGTGCCACACTGACTTAAAATCCAACCCAAATTAATGTTTCTGTTGGGATTTGTCTTTTTTATGAAAGAGGTGGACGATGTTGATGGTTGCGGTGTATTAGAAGTTGATGTTGATGGGTATCATTCCTAGGTTGTTTTGGGTCGATCTTTTCTTTTAGTTTATCCAAGAGGCCCATTTTTCTTTTGAGTTTTAATGGTTCGGTTGCAGAATTGCATGATTGCCAACCTGTCGCCAAGTCTGGGAATCCTTTTTTAATTCACCATCTCCCAGAAGAGGTAGTGTAGTCTTGTCGATCTACAAAAACAAACAACAGTTAGGGATAATTAAAGAGAATAACTGGATTAATGATTTATCATTTCAGGGAAAACAAATGTTCAAGCCTAATTAATATTCTGTAAATAACTTAAAAGGTCTAAAAAATACATTTATACAAAGGATCCTTTTATTCATGCCAAAACAGCTATTCTTGAATGTGTTAATAGACAACATTTTGAATTGACAAACATTATTTCAAGAAAAACATTAAATAAAACTAACATACCTAGTCTATTAAAAAAAAAAAACATATCTATAAAACAAAGTCCACTTTATTTCGCAAAACTTGCTTAATACTTCATCGTCACTCACTAAGATATCTCTATGGATAGATAGCAAAGCAAGTCCATTTAGCCTACTTTTGATGTCGTGTTTCTTAAATATGTCTTCAGTCGTCTGAGGCTGAGAATGTTCTTCCACAGTGGCGACAGAAACCGGAAGAACAGCTAGAATTTTTAGGAGGGTATAAATATATTAGGCAAGAAGTTTTGTCGCAATTCTTCAAAGCATTAATAGCTTTCTTTGGGAGATTTTCAGGCACTGTATTCCACTTTCTTCCATAACATGAACTCACTTTGACTATTTCTTTATGAGACAAGTCTTCCTCATAGAAATCACACGCAGCTTCCAATGATGAGAAATCACTTTAAACACACAATTGAGGTGGTAGAATGGTTTTGTAAGGATGATAACTGTCTTTGTGGGATTCAAATCGTTCCTTGAGCGAATTTTCAGAAATCATCCAGATACGGAACATATTAATTTGCATGCGAGGCACGACCCCAGGCTCCTGGACCCTCAGTTGATCAAGACCATGGCCCATTGTAAAGCGGTTGCGTTGAGAATAGGGTACCCATGACTCCGACCAAGGATCTCGCCAAGAAAAGTTAGGAAGCATTGAGGATTTTCAAGGTAAAGGAGTTTCCCAGTCAGTGTTGCGGCCCCAAGCTCTCCCTTCAGCAGGTCGTCTCTGGTGCAGAGATCGCCTCCGGGGGGCTCTGCGCAGTCGACGGAGAACTTCTACGCCAATGTGGACAGAGATTCTGCGGATGAAGTGTCTAGCGGGGACAGCGAGGAGGAGGCGGCCATGGACGAGGATTATATTGAACCGGCCCCAACGCAACCATCAAATTCGAGACAGAACCTATTTTCCTTCAGTGCAGGGGGTTCTCAGACTGCCCTAAACAGTGCTCCTGAGCTTCCCCCTCACAATGCGCCTGTTGTGCCTCCTCAACTCCCTCCGTGTCCTTCGAACCTGACGCCGATGCAGAGCCAACAGAAGTAGAGGAAGAAGGATGCCTTATCCCCGCCGGAGTTGAATCCGCCTGCGGGTGGATTTCTCAAGCTTGACGTCGTAGCCGGTACTGTGAGGTCATGGATTAATGGGAAAAAACAAGCAGAAAGGCCCGACAATTGAAGACCTGGGTGATCTAGTGAATGAGTTACAAGAGGCTGCCATTGAGTTGAGGATCAGGAATGGCTATTTACAAGGTGCTATTGCGGCCCAGGAACAGCTAAGGAGTCTGATTCGAGAAGAACTAGGGAATAATTCAGCAACCCCCCAGCCCTCTCAGCAGCCCTACTATTCACAGGTTGTTCGTCCTACCGCACCAAAGATCATTATGCCGAAGTTAGGTGAGATTGAGCCCAAGTCGAGAGACAGCATAGTCATTGCATATCCGGCCAAGGACGGTCAGGGGAAGCCGGTTTCGACTTCCACGGAAACGAGGTCCATTGTGGCCAGGCATGTCAGGCCGAGAGAGGAGGGCCTGGCCTTTAAGGTGACAAAGGAGGTTAAGGACGGGGGCTGGCTAATGGTAACATCGAACAAGCGTGATGCGAGGAGAATCATGGAGAACCAGGAGCTGAAGAATGCGGGCCTCAACCTGGTGCAGCCGAGGTTGGCTCTTCCGAAGGTTATGCTTTATGATGTGCCAAAGGAACTTAGTGATGATGCCATCATGCAGTGCCTTAAAGAGCAAAACCCAGACCAAAAACCTAGTGCTGAAGCCATAAAGAAAGGATTTAACAAGGTCAGAACCATCCAGCCAAGGACGGGTAGCGGGAGTTGTCATTTCACTGGGTCATCGAGTGCTCGCCGGAAGTAAGAAACTGGCTGAGAAATCAGGATAGGGTATACATTGACTTCAGCTCCTGTAGGACCAAGGACTTTGCCTCGGTCACACGATGTTTCAATTGCCAGCTCTACGGTCATTCAAGCAAATACTGTAAGAACGAGATCAGGTGCTACCACTGTGGGGATAAACATGATGGTAGATCTTGCGAAAACAAGAACCAGGAAAGCAACAAGTGTCAAGGCTGTGCGGCGTTGAATAAGGTGGGGAATCACAGGACCGACTCGCAGGACTGCCCAGTGTATAAGAGGGCCGTGGAAATGAGTGTAGATAGAACTGATTATGGCTGCTGAATCCCTTGAAGAAGAGATGGCCCGCGTAACGGACGGTGATAGGTCAGATGAGGCAGCCAACTACCCATTTCCATGGGAACCGGGTGCCTGTGTCTCTTGTGGGGCCTGGTTTCAAAGGCCAGGGGAGGTCAGGAGACACCATGAAGCGGTTCACTCTAATCAACAGCTCAGATTTGTCTGCTCTAAGTGTGATGCGGGCTTTCGTGGTCCGCACCCAGCAGCGTGCCACTACGCGAAATGCAAAGGGGTACCAGGAGAAGAACCGCTTCACGAATGTGATTCTCCGATTTTGTAACTTTCTTCATCAATGTATCTGACACAAAGAGAAAACTGTTCTATTTGGCTTATGTCAGTCGTCTCATCTGCCAATACTGAATAAAATACAGACTTTCTAACATTGTCTACAATCTTTGATTGGATCAGGTTTCCAAACGTATCAATAAGTTCATTTTGAATAACTGAACTAGTGTACATGGTTTTCTTCCACTTGTTGTCAGATGTTCTTTCAATATTCCATCGCCACTGTTGGCTCTGTACCTCAACAATGATCGAAAGTTTCCATCATTATTTTCTGGCTCATCTAGGGTTATTCGTCCCTGGTCACGATGTCCTCTGAGAGCTATTTGCTGCCTTCCGCAAAATCTTACTGTTTGTATAATTGGAATAAGCCGTTTTCTGTTATTCTCAGAATCCAAACGTCTTTGTGTATTGACTTGGTTGATAACACTTTCAGCCTTTTTCTTGACAATTAACTCCGTGTTTTTTGCAACCAAAACAGATCTTTTGTGATAAGATATATTTTCATGTTTAAGGAACAATTCCTTTCACTAACCGATTGATTCACATTTTGTCTTTTTGCGAAAAGGTTTTGAATATTCGACTGTCTCTTCATTATTAATGCAATTACCACATAATAAACAAATGCACAATAAACACGAATAACATACGCAATTGCTTGCTCAAAACAGTACAAATTGTACGTTCCGTTTGACGTGATTATATTATTGTACTGTACAATAATATAATCACGTCAAACGGAACGTAAACGTAATGGCAATCACTCCCTCTACTGGCGACGCCCGACAGTGCTGCCAACTGCCGGTGGCGGCGGCTGTGTCAAGCTCAAACCTTGTTCCCACGGCCCAGGCGTTGTTATTGTTGATGTGACGCGGAGTGGAGCTGCAATGTTATGAGTGTTCGACTGTGCGGAGGCGGCAGGTCGCAGCCTCCATGTTTATCTGGTGTTTTCCATCATTGAACCGTAAAACAATAATAATTTTATTTTTCCCAAATTTCGGGGCCCTCGGCCCCTACCCTGCTATGATTATCTAATTTTTTAAAATAATCTGTAAAATTTTTTCAAAATTGACTGTGAGGGTAACAAATCAGACTTCCAGGCCGGTTAAAACACGAATTAAAGAACATATAAACAATTATAAAATGAAAAATCAAAATTAGTTGAACACGCTCTGTCTGAAAACCACTTTAGTTTTTAAAGAACCTTCCTGGACTAAAAAAACCAAATGAAAATGCGTGCATGAGTGTTTTTAAAAATAATTGTATATCTCAACCTTCTCTAAATTTTTGTAATATATTTATACCAATAGTGAAAGATCATATTGAAGAAAAAGAAACTCAAAGAAATTTTACGACTAATTTATACAATAGTATAACTAAATTTAGAAATACATGTTTATTATTAAGAATTATGTTAACTTGACATTATATACCTATAAAGGAATTAGCAAAGTTTGTTTTAAATGTGGTTAGTATATCTCTACATGGCTTCCACGAGATGCTCGGACGATATCAAGGCTATGATCAAGATTTAGAAACGTAAAATCTTCATCTTGGCGAGCCAGCATGTCTGATGCAAACTCGAGGCGGCGCGGTCTGTCATTGGGTTTTAAATTTTGCAAAATTTGTAATTTATAAGGATAGTATTTCAGCCGCTTTCTCAGAATCTTATGAACTGTTGATTTTGGAATATGTAACTCACAGCTAGCACTACCTATGGACTTTTAGGACTCCTTTCAAAAGAAGCTTCAATATGTTGAACCCTATCTTGAAGGACGCATGGTCTTCCTGTAGTCTTGCCTTTTTTCACACTACCAGTCTAATTGAATTTGTTTTCCACTGTCAAATGTTGCTTCTTAATGGAGTTTGTCTGTTGAAAAAAAGTCTGAAAATTTCGACACACTTGTGTTAAAGAATGGGTCTCCACAAACCACAGTACACATTTAGCCTTTTCTTGATCACTTAACATTTTTGCTTTTAGGTTATTTAATAGTAAAAGTAAACAAACATGACAACAATGATATCGTAAAAAACTTGATCATATGGCACAAAATGAGCCGTATTTGAAGCCATATGTTCAATAACAGGTGTGTGAATATTCAAAGTTGTACTAATCATTTGTGGACACTCTGTATTATTTTTTTCTGTGTACATGTTTTTATATTCAACTTAGTTATACAGATGATGTGTCTTTTTTATTAATCTAATGCTGAAGATAAAAGCTAGCTCTTTCAATTAAAATTCAGTGAAAAGTTTAAAAATGTCCAATTTATTGATGTAGTTATAGATGAAAATATGGCAAAAAAGGTAAGTTATAGCCCTTAAACAAATAAAGATACAAAATAATGTGTAATACAAAAGTGTTAATATTAAAGTTATCTTTACAATGATATGCAACATGATATACCTTACTATTTGATGTTTTTAATCTATTCATTACAAATCAATTGATAATTTCATTACAAATTCAATGTTTTCATCGACTTTGAGGTTAAAAATGTTTCCAAAAAATGGTTTTACGACATACCGTTGAACAGCTCGTCAAAATCTAAGAAACAATACGTAAACGCCATATTTCTAATCGAATTGATAATTTGACTACAGAACGTCCCATAAACACTTACGTGATTTATGTTTATAGCTCTAGTTTTGTAACGGGAAAACATATAAAAGAAATTGTTTCGTCAATATGTCGAGAATTGTCTTCTGTTTAAAATTATGTACTATATGACCCACCTTTGCATTTAAAAATCTCGAGTTTTGGCCCCGCGAGTTTCTGTATTGACACACTACTGAGAATCTTAAAATATTTTTCAGTGAAATCTCCGTGTACGATTTCCAGAGAAAAGTTTGTTTCATCTTTCTAGCTCTAATAGTACTCCTGTAATCCGTTTAGGACACTTTATCGTGGCCACCCGGTATAATCGCGTTTTAATGTTTAACGCCCTATCGCAATATCTGTTGATAAAACCACGGGAACCTTTTTAAAGGGGGTCATGAAGCTATTGCTTAACATTATTGATTTGTCTTTTGGATGAGTTCATATTATTAGTTTTACTTATATTATAAATCTATTTTGTAAACTGACGTTATTTTACAATATTATTATTGTAAAATTAAAGACATTTGAGTTCTGAGTGTGACATATTGAAGTCGATTACTTTTATATTACCACTATCCCTTATTTATGAACTTAGATGATAAATAAATTTGACAAAAATCGACCACCAGAAAGACAGATGTAGACAGAGGTTCACGCACTTTAGGCGTCAAGTAATGTCTGCTAGTGAAAAAATAACAGTACATTCATTCAACTACTAATAGATATAAAATCACTTACCAACTGTGAGTTTTCAAGCTGCACTGGCTGTCATACGCTTTCATTCACTGCAGTACTTGAACTAAAGTGTGATCTGTAGAACTGCCCTTGCGCTGATTTTAGGCCTCTTGACATGTCCATTGACTAACCGGTTTGGTTGGGCGATTAGGGGGTAGAGCTCCTCCACCAAGCAATCTCCTCAAAGCCACACCCCATTGAATCACATATGTACAGAGAAAATCCTGTGATTGGCCATGGAACACCGCCCCTGTGTGGTTGCCTAGCAACAGCTAATGACGTAGAAGACGTAGCTGCTCCCACTGCTGCTCCTGCCTTCCCCTTCTGTTTATGCAATGCAGCTGCTGTCTTCCCCTCTCTGCCTTTATTTCTCTTTCGTTGTCCTTTCCACCTGTCTTCTATTTCTTGCCTTCACCCCTCATCTCTGTGCGTTGGTATATATATAATTTATATAACTTAGAAAAATTAGCCATAGCCGAGCATAGTTTTAAAACAAAACATGCAATTTCATTTGACAAAACCACTATGTTAGGGGCTAAAAGATCCTGGAGTTTATGAAGGACAAAATCAGGTTTCGCAGCCACGGATCTACGAAGTCTTGGACTTAACTATAAACTCCAGAGTCTAAAATCAGTTTAAAACCAGCCGTTTTTAAACCCTGGCCTGGGGCAGGGTCAGAATGGAAACGCCAGAGCTTAGCAGACCTTCTCCTGTACATTTCCAAAGTGTATCGTTGTTTTCATTTCGTTGGTAACTTCCAGTAATTATATGAATATTTTCGCAAATTGCTAATTACGAACAGATTTGTATTACTTAATTTAACCACAGTCTAATTGGTTGAAATATTATCAACTTACATTGTTAAAGAATATACCTGGATTGCATAAGAGATTCGCTGCGAAATGTAGTTGAGCCAGGAAGAGGATGTGGGACTTGTGTGTTTCTATTTAAAAAGTCTTTATTTTTTTTATCGAATGTGGATTATATTGACTATGAGCGGGGTAGCAGCGCCAAGCAAATACCTTCAATAAATTTAATTTTCCAGATTTTTGAAGACTAAATTTTAAATTTTCAAGACCAACCTTCGATAAGTTTTTTCGATATATTTTGCCTTTAGAACTTAATTATACAATACTTTGACCATAAAATATTTATGAAGAAAAGTCATTTGCAAAAAAACGGGGTTTCGATGAAATCGTTCCAAAGCCAATTTCCCAAGTGAGCCAAATCCTCAGACACTCTGGACCAATCCAAGGACACCTGCAAACCTTTACATCGCACTTGTCACTTTCAAACCACTCCTTCCAAAGTCACGTGATAGCCTTGTCTGTTGCCATGCGAGGATGTGTGGTGGGGTCTTATTTACGAGACAGGGTATGTTGGGACCCGAACCAGTAACAGTAAAGCTTGTTAGGCAGAGTAAACGAAAAGTGATATTATTTGTAGTAAATACATGGTAATCCGCACTCTCAGTTGGCGGGGTTGTCAATAATTCCAATAATAAGCCCTGTGAATTTCGTGTTTACGACGGTTGTTAAAAGAAATGAATTGATGTTGCCGACTTTCGGTAGACCAGCTCTTTGGGGCACTAAAATAAAACCTCATTATCTACCCGTAATTATTGTATACGTTCAGTATTAATTGTTTATCCGTCGGTTAGTAGTAGACCCTTAGCTAACGTGCGCCGCAAGATCGCGCCTGGTACATACAGCCTTTGTCAAACCGAAAGCTATGTACTTATAGTTTTTGATGTTCGTATCCTCCTCCCAGGGATGATCCTCGAGTCTGTAGTTTCACCAGTGGTATTTCGCGTTACACTTGCCTTCAATAGGAACCTTACAGGAAGAGTCTTACTGACGTCTCCTCTCAGAACTGCAGTGCAGGGTAATTGGATACATAGGGCCAGGAAAGGCTGCACTGAGGGTAACGTTATCAGGCACGATAGGCCTCAAAGGAAGTGGATAAGTTTCTCTGGATGATTTGGAATACCCTATGTATGTATATTTGGCAGCCCACTCACTCTTCCTTGCCTAGCAACATTTCTGTTGAGTTGCACAGTTCTAGCTGCGTACGAGCGCTGAAGGATCGAGTTGCCGTAAGGGGCCCCCGACCTATAAGTTCTACGAATGCCCCAATACTTATTTAGAATTTTACAGTTCAATACCAAAATGATACGACAAAAGCTGCAGCAGTCCTGCGAGCTCTTCGCAGCAACGGGTCTCTAAAGGCGAGGAGAAGACAAAGAGGTGGTGGGCATCGCAAAACCTACCAGAGAACTGAAAACCAGAACCATCAGGAAAATTATCAGAGACCCCAACTTACAGCTTAACCACTGATATATATTTAAAAAAGACAAACCCCCGAGGGACAAAATGAAGTGAGATTCACACATGATCTGCCATCTTCAAAGTCCTTTAACGACAAACCGTAACGATACACATTCATTATAATTATTTTTGTGCTTTAATCCTCATTTCATGGGGATTGATTTAAAACGCAAACAGTACAAATGAGCTACGGCCTTTAACCGTAAAAGGATACCAATACAAAATAATTATGCTGGCAAACACGTACAGTTTATTCCAGATTCTAGCCTGCAGCTTCAACGATTCAAACCGTCATGGTTATGAACTTACAATCGTAATTAGGCACCAAGTTTCTCAAACATAGCTACTAATCAATCACACTTAGAATAGAGGCAAAACACTTTTGGACCTTTACGACAATTTAAAAGTCGTAAATCGTGAAATCGTGATCCTTTAGGCCAGATCACAGAGCTTAAACATCCAGTAGAGTTGTTATTACCATTGACAATTTGTTGTCGCAAACCAGCTTTCAAAGCCTGTGTTGAACAACATTATAAACAAGGTCGACTTGTCTTTTTCTGTCAAAAGAAACGAAATGTTACAAGAAAGGTTTAATATTATAAATGAGCCAACTGTTGTGACTTGCATCCGCTGTAGAAGAGTAAAGACAATCCAACTGAAGCCCAGTGGCAAATAGTTGGTTTAAGTGACGCTACTCTCTTAGGGCGTCAGAACTACATTCATTATAATTATTTTTGTTAATCCTCATTTCATGGGGATTGATTGGAAGAGCACAAATGAGCTAAGGCCTTTAACCGTAAAGGATACCAATACAAATAATTATGCTGGCAAAACACGTACAGTTAATTCCAGATTCTAGCCTGCAGCTTCAACGATTCAGTACTTCATGGTTATGAACTTAGTTACGATCGTGGCAAGGCACCAAGTTTCTCAAGCACTTTCTGTCAAAGAAACGAAATGTTACAAGAAAGGTTTAATATTATAAATGAGCCAACTTTTGTAACTTGCATCCGCTGTAGAAGAGTAAGAATATCAACGAAGCCCAGTGGCAAATAGTTGATTTTAGAGTTAGTCGACCTTACATCTGAAAGTGATGAAGATACTGTAAGGTTTTTTTAATTAGATTTTAATCTGAGATTAACGTTAACTTGATGTTAATCACCAATTAGATCAAAATATGGTTTTTTCAATGCCTTAATCACCAATTAGCGCTAATCTCAGAATAATTACCTACGGTTCCTGTATCCAGTTAACTCGAGAAACCAAGATGGCACTGACGCTTCATAACCTACAAAGGCGATTCAGTATTGTACCAGCAAAATGGAGCAAAAATGTCTTGAACTTATATTTAGCGATGATAATAATAAGACGTATTATTGATCGTATTTTCCGAGAAAGACGGCCGAAAACAATACAAATTCGAACCAACTATTTTGAAAAATGGGATGAACTGGAATTTTTTAGAATATTTCGCCTCCACAAAGAGACTTCCAATTTTGTGATTGATATGATACGAGAAGAAATAGCTTCGCCTAGTATACAGGTAATAAAATACTAAAATGTTACTTTCTTTCTTTTTAAACCGTAAGCTTAGATGGTTACAACACCTTTATTACCGGTCAATATATCATCAGGCCAGGTAGTAGTAGTACAACTTTCAATGTAGGCCGATGGTGAGGCAAAAATGTCAAAACCTGGGCCTTCATATATAGAAATTTGCAACGATACCGCATAATATTATAAAATTGATTGCCTAAACCGTAAAACTGAAAACATAATCATTACAATTCGTCAATTAGTCTTAGGTAAAGAAGAGATGTTTCAAGCCTATAGTGCTACAAGTGTTATTATAAACACAAATCAGACCAACCGGTGAAGACTGACAATAAACTGTTGATCACAGCCTACTGACGCAGCCTTCTTATGACTAAAGATTTATAAATAAAGTTCACGTTTTTTTTTTTTTCAGAAAGCCCCTATCTCCTGTAAACAAGTTCCTTCTGGCATTGAGGTTTTACGCAAGTGGAAAGTTTTTGATAAATGTGGGTGACCTGAGTTGGGGTTAGCGTCAGTACTGCAAGTAAAGTTGTTAAGCAGGTTTCAAACGCACTCGCAAGGAAGGGCAAATACTTAGTAAAGTTCAATGACTTACAACGTATTCAATCTGGAGTGTTTAAATTGCCCCTTTCCCGAAATGCGTAGGCGCAGTGGATTGCACACACGTCAAAATCCAACCCATTCCCTAATTGGAATAATGTTCCTCTAACTTTCAGAAAGAGGAAAAACTTCTTTTCATTAATGTTACAGTGTATGTATGTATTATGTAAAAGTGATGCGAAACTAAAAGTTGCGATGTACTGGTAAAGATGGCCAGGAGTCAGCCAAGACTCGTTACTCATTGCGGATAACGTTTGCTAAACGTTGAGGAACGGAGACTTTACAACAAGTGTTTTATTGACGCGGTTATGGGTTGTCTCTTTCACTGATCACGCCGACAACCCCTCTACAAAGAGCCGAGACCTCTTCCTGGAGTGCAAATCCATTACCAGAAACCCTATTGAACGTTGTTTCGGAGTCCTGAAGGAATTCCCTGTACAGCTCTCGGCATTCAGTTACCTACCATTGAGGCTATAATCATGGATGCTGTGGTTCTCAAAACATCGCCATATGGATATGAGAGAGGATGTGCCTGAGGCTTCGAGAACAATACACGCGCAGCTTAGCAGACCTAGAGCTACAATAGACATGCCTCACGGAGAAACGCACTTATCAATTATTTTAGGCGTTTGTAACCGATGAGCCATTTAAATTTTAACCATTGTTTAATTCATCAGATTTCAATAGTTGTGTGTATTTTTGTCTTTTGTTCTTATCGGTGAATGTTTATTTACATGATAGTAGACTATTTGCTTTAATTGCTGTAAAACTACTTGCAATAAAATATTCTATGAAGTTTTAAAATATAAGTTCAGAACTGTCAATTAATGTGCCAGATAAAACAAACCATTTAAAAAGAAATTTCAAAAGAACATATCCAGATCAGTTTGTATAAAATTATCAAGTGGAATCTTTTATTGAGAAAATTATCACTTTCGCAAAACATTGCTTACCTTATACTACGGGATAATATTTCCGCAAATTATGCTGTAAATCTTTTGGGAAACTTTAGTAGTTACACAAAACGATGTTTTCTAAATTTGCTACGGACAATATTCAGAAAATCTAAAAATCAATCATATAACCCATATTTCCCATTTTTCAAATATTAAAATTTTCATCACTTTATATTTATAAATGTATTTTTAAACAAAATGGTTCATGTTTTTATCCGAATTACAAAATATAAAGTGCAAGACAACAAATTTAAATCCCAAATCATAACACTTTCTCTTATACACATTTCCCAGAGTACAATATGACTAGAATTATTCCACACATTTCCGAACAAATTAAAAGACAATATGAAAGAAATCCAAAAAGAAATTTAAAGTCATTTCTAATAAAAAGTTTTTTTTTTATAGATTTTATTCTGGATCAATATGTACAATATTATACACAGAAATTATAACAAGGAACATTTAACAATATAATAACATAGTGGGTTCATCGCTTGATACACCCTGTAACTAAAACATAATATACATAAAATATTTACATCTTACTAAAATCTTCAAAGTTAAATAAAATCTTGAAAAGTCTGGGTTTTAAACGTCTGTTTTCTGTTGCTTGGCCGATTTGGAAAAATACTGCACCAGGAACATGTTGAACAGAGGATTTGAATTTAGTAGCTGATTTTTGGATAAATTGACTAATAAGGTTTACACCGAGTTCACTGTGAATTTGACTGTTTCTAACAAACCAGGGAGCACTTGTGGCAATTCTTAAAACTTTGTTTTGAAAAATTTGAATTTTGTTTAATTTTGATGAAGATATGCTCATGCCCCAAATAGGACAGCCATACATAATTAAAGGTCTCAGTATTGATTTGTATATTAAAGTTCCACATGATATTTTAGAGTTGATCTTCTGTTCAAAGGAAATAGAAGTGAAAGTCTGTTGTAAGCTTGTGATAATTTTGAGTTCACATGGAAATTCCAGTTTAATTTTGAGTCCAAATGAATTCCTAAATATTTCACTGCTTGATCTTGACGATTCCAATTTATTTCTGAATTGTTGATTTTTATTTTGGAGGATAAGTTGGTCTTCTCAGGGTAAATATTTTTGTCTCACATTTTGAAGGATTAAGGAATAGTCTCCATTTATTGAACCACTGGGTAATTTCATCACATGAATTTTGAAGTCGTTGACAAGCCAATGTAATATTAACATTTTGGGTTAGAATAGCGGTGTCATCAGCGTAAAGAGCTAACTCTGTCTCCTCGGGATAGGTATATCTGACATGAAAATATTGAAGAGCAGAGGCCTAGAATGGAACCTTGCGGTACACCTGATCGGATATTTCTTGTCCTTGAAAAGGAAGAATTTATTCTTACAGAAACACTCTGTTGGTGAGAAATGATTGAAGAATTTGTTTTACATATGAAGGAAGACCTAACGTGTAGTTTGTACATAAGACCTTCATGCCACACTTTATCAAAGGCCTGACCCACGTCAAGGAAAGCAGCTGCAGTATGTTTCTTCTGTTCAAATCCGTTGGTAACTATTTCTACTATACGTTGAATTTGGTGTGATGTTGAATGTTTAGCACGAAAGCCAAATTGATGGGAGGAATAGCACCAAACAAATTTATAAAATATAAAGCCTTCTCTGAATAACCTTTTCTAAAATTTTGATAACGTTGAAAGTAAACTGATTGGTCTGTAGCTTGAAGGAAGATTTTTGGGCTTGTTAGGTTTATGGATTACGATTACTTCCGCTTTTTTCCAGCTTGTAGGAAATAACCAAGTGAAAAGCATGAATTTATTATAGAGGTAAGAAAGCTAAGGCTTTGCGTGTTAGGTTTTGAGTAAAACGTTTGGTATAAGATCTGGACCTGGCGATTTTTTGAGAGGAAGTCTTTTGATAATTTCTAGAAGTTCCGAGGGTGGCGTATTTAATGGGAAACTCAACTGTGTAAATTTCACAGTTTGCAGACTCTTTAACCATGTTAGCTGTAGCAGGATCAATTATGTCATTCGGGGTGAAAGCTTTCTCAAAGAAATCTGCAAAAACTTCACTCTTCTCAGCATCACTTTGGTAATGGGTGTTATTTTGAAATAAAGGTGAGATAACTGTAGGACTTGACAGAACTCTCTTTGTAGCTTGCCATAAGCTACAGTCATTTGGATTAACTTCACTTAGGTATGCTTTATATGATGCAATTTTGTAAGTGTTTCATACTTGACTTGGCGAATCTTGTCATTTAATTTTTCTTTTTTACTAAAGGGTGTCTAAACCTTTGCCACTGTCGCCTCAGTCGGTGCTTTTCTTGTATTAATAAAAGAATTCTCAAAGGGGATGTAGAAAGTTATTACTTTTCTTCCTAAATGGTTTGTACGTTGAATCCTCAACAGCACATTTTATGGCGTTTGTTAGACGAGAAACTGCTAAATCTACTTCCTCAACTGTCCCAAGTTTGTGCGATACAATTAAATGTTCATCAAGCTTTAAAGAAAAACATTCCCAATCAATGTGACCCTTAATAAGACAATCTCTTTGTAAGGCGGATTGTGGTTGAAGTAGAAAAGAAATATCACAGGTAAGTGATCGAATCGAGCTCAGGGACTACTTTTGAAATACTGGGGCTGTGAAGTTTTGTGAAGAACAATATCTAATATGTCTGGATTAAAGTTAGTTTGCCATGGATGAAAAGTTGGTTCTTCTGGCACCGAAATGTCAATTTCGGATTCTGCTAATAGTTTAAGTAGGATATTTCCGTTTGGGTTTGATGTTCTAGTTCCCCAGGACACGTGTTTACAATTTAGATCTCAGTAATAGCGTTGGACAATTGTTGGAAAATAAACTGTGTACGTCATTTGCCAGTAGCCTTTTATTTGGCGACTTGTAGCTGATATAATGTTCAAACATTACCATCCGTTAAATGTAGTTTGATAGCAACTGCTTCAATGTTTACAAGGTTTGGAAGATATGCTGTGGTGCTTGATTGATCTTTTTTATCAAAATTAGTACTCCTCAGAAGCAAAGGAGCATTCCTGTCAGTTCTATACACATTGTAGCCACTTATCTTAAACTTTTCACTTTCTGAAAGATGTGTCTCACTTACGCAAGCTATGTCAATATTGTGTCTTACTAAAAAGCAGAAAAGGTGTGTTTTTGCGATTTTAAACCATTGCATTCAATTAAGAGATTGTTAAGTTTTGAAATATGGATGTATTAAATTGATCCATTATTAAAGATTGACATGATAGCTTTGGATCTGAACATGGGTATTACTGTTTAACCAAATCCATAATGAGGGTTTCAAAATCAATTAAGGTAGAACCATCCTTACCAGAAGTATCGTGCAAGAATCAGATTCGTTTGATTTCGAAGAAGAAGTAGCAGTGTTTGTTGCAGGTTTGGCAACGTTGTTTGGTTACTTCAGCAAAAGATCCCCTTTAGAGTATTTTCAAGTTGCCTGTTTGAGTTGTTTGGTGTTTCGCTGCTGGTAGGAAAAATGTCAATGGGATCATTTGGTACTGAATTAGTCGGGTTTGGTTTCTGTTTCTTTTCTTGCTCTTTCTGCACTTTGGATTTTAAGTTCTGATAGTGTTTGCATCCTCTAAAATTAGCTGTATGATTTTCTCCACAATTGACACAAACTGGGCTAACATCTTTGGAGGCACTAAGAGTACATGTGCTGGCCAGTGCACCGAACGCATCTAGGGTCTAAATGGAAAAATTTCTTGTGGCCAAAGCGTTGACACTTGAGACATTGTGGGATTTCTCTACTTTACGTTTAGCTCGACAGTGACAGCTTCATGGAACGGGTTTTAACTTGAAAATGCCATGACCATCCTCATTATTTACAAGGTCGACAACAAAGTGGGAGGAACTGTTTATCTTTGTTCATTAGCCTGATAACTTTTGAAACAGGATAGCCTAGGTCTGAAAGTTCTTGTTTTATCTCATCTTCACATAAGGAAAGAGGAACATTTCTAATTACAACTTCTAACTTTTTTCTCTGTGGCGGGTCTTGAAATGTGTGATTATTAGCTGAGAATTTCATAGAATTTTTGTAAGATTTCTGAAAATCAGTTATATCAGTTAGATTGATTTTAATGAGTTACCTTCAGTCGTAGAAAAATCGTGTTACATTATTTTTTCAGGTCTTTGATTATTTCTTGGTGGTAGGCTTCAAATAAAAATATTGGTGGAACTTTTGATTTAGCTGGAGGGGACTGTCATCCTATCTATTTCTATAAATTGGGGTCTCGATTGTGGTATGGTCAGACAAATGGTTAAATTTGTTTTGCATTTTAACAAGCTGGAAGATCGAGGACATAACGGTGCTGGTGTCATTTGTGTTGATTGGTTGGACTACCAGGCTTAAAGGTATACTTCCCTCTTTTGGAGTTATGAATCCCTGTTCGTCTTGGTTGTTCATTTCTGTAGTTTCCGTGGCTTCAGAGTCATCCATATCATTCTGTGTATTTTTAACCATGACATTAGGGTATAGTCACGTATAGATTGTTGTAGAGCGATTTGGCATTGTTGATGCTTTGGCCAGGCTAAAAGCAATATGTGTTTGAACAAAGGATTATTTTTTGTTTTCTTGTGTTTGTTTTACCTGGCTCTAGTTTTACTTTGCAATTAGGGAATAGTTGGTTTCAATTTTGATTGGGTTGGTTTCAGTTGCTTTAAGTGTGCTAGAGTTAGGACAGATGAAACTCTTTGCTAATTTTGGAAAGCATCAAAATCTGGCAGTAAAATATTGTTCTTTACTATTGGTTTGCCACTGTGAATGAGTTCAGAAAACAAGTTCAAGTTGTGGATTAGGTGTATACCACAATCTATATTATTTTGTTGTGAAAACAGTTCAACGTTTCAAACTTGTAATTTTCATCAAAACGCCATTTGGTGTGAAGCAGTTTGCTTAACATTTTTAGCATGTAGACCATTTTGAAGAAGAATTTTGAGTCGAGTGATAAAGTGCAATCGGCCTTACTGAAAACTAAAAAGACCAGTGGCTGCCTGGTGAGTGGCTTCTGTGCTGTTGTTTATAAAGTGCCACATGAGTTATTGAAGTGTAGTAAAACTGTTGTCTGACCAAATCGTTGCTGAAAATTTAGTAAAATGAGTTAAAAGCAGGGGAGGTAAGTAGTAAATCATTTTGTATTTAGTTTGTGTGAGAAATCTGCAAAACACTGATGGATGACGTCATCACAAAGGTCGCCTTCTGTAACCTGCAGCTGCAGCTCTCTTGTTGATTTGTATTGTTTTCCATCAATAGCTTTGGTTTGAGTAGTAGTTGACAAATTATTAGCTCAAGAAATTTCAATATGTTGACCTGTGATTTCAGTTTGAGTACCCGATATAAGCAAATCTTAGTTCACTACTTTTCTGTTAGAAATTTTGGTTTCCGCTAATTGCCCTGTTTGTCAAAGCGTCATTAATATATTTCAGTTCTGCAACTCTTTGTCTCAAAAAGAATTCTCTTCATCAGTGCATTAAAATTATTGCTATTTGGTTTTGGTGAATATTGATTTCAAAATTCTTTGACTGACATAGTTCACATTCTAGTACGATTCATTTTTCTTTTCAGGTTGTTGTTTTTCTTTTTTTAATGTTTTCTTTCCTATGCATCTAATGATCTATTGAACTTTCGCTCTCCAAAACCTAATCCTTTTCAACCTCCTCAACAGATGTGCTAGGTTCATAATTGTAGCCTCATGTACTCAAGTTTAGTGACGACCTTTTTTCTTCCTACATTACAATCTAATTTCTCTAGATATTACAATCAATCTGCTCATTGGATGCAAACTCTTGTACAAGCTTGTACAATGGGCCTACTGCAAAGTTTCTTTGACGGAACAGCATTTGCCTTAAATGTTTTACCAGGCAAACTTAATAGCCTCTGATCTTAAGTCACGCTCATATGCTGGGTAAAATGTTCCGAGAGCAAACTACGGAAGTTCGTGGATTGAAGCTTTTGTCAGCCAGCACATGGCCCATTGTTTTAGCGTAAATCATCTTTAGGAAATTTATGGTATATTATTGGCACACTGCTACGTTCAACTTACGGGTCTTTACACGGCTGTTGTTTCTGAATTTCACTGCACACCGTGTCCCTGGCATTCACAACGTTGATGTTCACAAGAAAATTCTATCACAACAACAAATAAACAAACGTAACGCCGGTGCGACTGCTATGTTGATCACTGCAGAACTGGCGGGTGAAGTGTTGAGGCGGGGAGAGAGGCAGACCTGATGACGTACGCGGTAAATCGGGGTGCGCAGTTGATCGAGCAACCTTCATATACTAACCTTGGGATCTTGCTACATCCCTCTTCTTTGACACTTTTAAGTACATATTTCTATGAACTAATGATTCGATCGAAGCTAAAACTATAAATAAATACCATCGATAAATGTGACACTGAAGGATCATTGGAGTTTATTATTTCTCAATAGAGTAACCGAAACCGTCTCCACCATTTGGACACGCATGAAAGGATTAAATAACAAACATGCAAAGAAATTAGCACAAAACATCGCTCCAGAGTACAACTTGTCTGAAGTGAACACTCTCCAACAAAGCAATTCTTTTGAATGTGGCGTCCACGTGATTGTAAATACGAAATACCTTCTTAATAAACTGACTAACCAAGACTCTAATATTTTCATAGAATTGGACCAATGTGTTAATGACAGCAAAAAACCTATCGAGATCTGTTACTAAACCCTTCAAATACAACCTTACCGGATAATAATTCAGAGACCTCTACATTCAAACCAAAATCAACTAGCAAAAGCCATAACTCTTAATGCATCAAACAAAACTCCTCGAATTATTTAAAGATAAATAATGTTAAAAAATACCGCTCGCACACAGTAAAGCCAGGCAACAAGAAAGTAAACTGTTTCGAAATCACATGTTCAAACCGATTTGAAGTATTAAGTTGTACTGACCTAAACGAGTGTAATGTTGATTGCCCTTACGTAATTGACCAGAAAGAAAAAGATAATAAAGTAGGTAGTTTAAAGAATTAAAGGCCATCGTCAACAAACCCTCTAAGCCAAAAAATACCAAGCTTTAATAAGGATGGCGAAAAGAAACAAGACAATTCAGATAATACAGAAGACGATACAGAACCTGTTGGTAAAATCGTTCTAAAAATACTGAGTGATAGTCAGGGTCGGAGCATGGCTAAACTTCTAAGCTTCAAACTTCATGAATATCATGTTACTGGTGATGTTTATCCCAATGCTACTTTGGATACATTAGTAAAAAAGATCCCTGAAATATCTAATGGTATGCAAATTGAGGACATTTTACTTATAATTGGAGGAATCAATGATATATCCGTTGACAACCCCGTCGGTCTTGAATGTAGTTTGAGAGAGATTTTTAATAGTGGTAATTCTAATAGAGTTATCATCGCCGGACTTCCGTATCGTCACGACAAGCCATTTACAAATAGAATAATCAATTTGGTCAATAAAGAAATAAAAGAAGGAATAGTATGCGCTGAAAACTTCAATTACTCATATTTAAGAATGGACACATTTCATAGAAATGATTACACTAGACACGGACTTCATTTTAACCTCAAGGGGAAGCGTAAACTTTGTCGGATGATTTCACTCCACATGAACAGGATGGTTCCTAAGCAAAATTCAAGAAACACCACCACTTCCAGTACCGGTACTTCACCACTCCGCCACGAGTTCCAAACGGTACTTGAGACATCGTCAACATCAAGAGGAGGCTGTGCCCAAGACCATCGTAGTCATCATTTTTTATACCCAACAAGCCTAAATTCTCGTGTGAAAGTAAGGTAAATTCACCATCAAAGTACCATGTATCTAAGTCAGACTTCCAAATTAGTATATTACACCAAAATGCACAATATGCATCGAACAAAATTGATCAGTTAAACGTCCTCTGTACTGAATTAAATCCAGATATTTTCATTGTCAGTGAACATGGCTATAAACCAGAGACATGCCAATACTTTAACTTAGAAAACTATTGTTTAGGAAATGTGTATTGTAGAACCAATTATAAATCCGGAGGAGTTGCACTGTTTGTCAAACCACATTTGAAATATATCATATCAATTTTTCAGTAGAAAAAGAATTTGAGGCTTTAGGTATAAAATTTAAAACTGATAGTCAGAAATTCATACTAATCGGAATTTATCGTTCTCTTAATGGAAGTATTGATATTTTTATTGAAAAACTAGAATTTCTTCTAAATAAACTATTTTTACAAAATGTACAAAAGAAAGTTAATTATATAATTGCTGGCGATTTTAACATTGACGTGTTGATAAAAGTAGTGACAAACTTCAAAAGTTTCAAGATTTATTAAATACATTTGATTTAGTATGGTCCATAAATTCACCTACTAGGGAAATTAATGGTTCAAAATCAGCTATTGACAACGTTGTCTCAAATATTCCATATGAAATAGAAGTTACAATTTTGAGCACAGCTGTTTCAGATCATTACGGTCAAAAAAATAATAATTAAGAATCATAATTTAGAATTGTGATGAGCCATTTGGCCGAGGGGGCATTTCTTGCTTGGTCTTGATTTGTATGGCAACAAGTCGTTGTATCTGACAGTGGAGGCCTGTGCAGCTGGGCTGTGCTGGGCATGTAAGTTCCTGTATGTGAGAGTGAAGGCCTGTGCAGCTGGACTGTACTGGGCATGCAAGCTCATGCAGTATGAACAGCTGGTTTGTGATCAATGCACACTGCAAGAGGGGAAGAGAGGGGTGTAGAGAGATAACACGGGTGAGTCTCTATGTCCAGGCAGTGTGTGTGTGTGAGTGCTCCAGCAAGTAGATCATATTGTGCGTGTCTGTGGAGACGGTGGTGACTGGGGAGTCGACACAGTGATTGTTGTGTGTGATAATAGTGTTTCTGGGGTGAGTTGACCCGTGCCTATTATATCCAGCATATTTATCTATAATTATTTTATTTGCTCATTGAATATAAAATACAAAGAACTGATCTGTTGCAAGTTTTATATTGAGAGGCCGCTCAGATCAGGTTATAGATTTTGCATTTAAATATAACTAATAATATTAAATACGAGAGCCAGTATCTGAATAATATTTTATTGTGTTAATATTTTATAGCAATATTCTTTAGGCCTATCAGTAAGTCGAGTTGTTGGGCAGAGTATTTGAGTTTGATTGACAGAGTGACATAATTTGTCTTGAGCCTGTCTAGGCCCGCACCGGCTGCATATAAAGGGCAGTACATTGAGGCCCCTATATTGATTGTTTTGGGCAATATTAAATATTAGGATACTTGGCGGATTTTTTTGTATTTGAGTTTCAGGTTAGCTAGGTGAATTTTGGACGAGGCCTGCCGTTGATTTGCAGTTAATACGTAGCTGGGCAGTGTAGAGGTCCATTTCACCGAGTCTAGCGTAGTGGGCTGGCCTGGCGTGTGAAGATCCAAATAATGCTGCACAGTACGAAATAGAACTTGCAGTATACTGGGGACCTGGTCTGATAGCTGTAGCGGTGGGTATTAGAGACCTCCGCTGTGCAGGTCACACCAAGGCGTTGGAGCGTGCAGGCGACCAGTTCTGTCAGAGGTACTGGTGCTACGTGTATTATCTGGTGGTGTGGTGTTTTGTTTACAGAGGTCCTGCCCGTAAATACCGGAACCCTGAATAATACCCAGCCAATAGTAGGCTGAGTTGTTGGCAATAAATTTGTGCGAGCCAAACTTGTTCTAGGGCAGGAAAGTTTGTCGCAGAATATGTATGATCTAGAATCTAGAACACTATCAAGGTTACAGAGGATTAGAAGAGGAGTTCCCCAAGGATCCGTCCTGGGGCCAGTTCTTTTTATTCTCTCTACAGTGGATCTTTCTCTGTACATGGACAATTACTGCTACTCTGTTATGTACGCAGATGACACGGTATTATCTACAAAAAGTAAAACGGCAAACGACCTTGAGATAAAAACGTATATAGCAGTGTCCATGTCTCAGCAATACTTCCAAAATAATAGTCTAGTTTTAAATGAAACTAAAACAAAACAGCTAGTTTTTGGACCCAGGCGAAAAGCCATTCCAGCACAACCCAACATTGAAACTGTGGAGACGACAAAATATTTAGGAGTGATTATAGATGACAATTTGACGTGGCAAGCACATATAGATGATTTATGTAATAAATTAAGTTCAGCTGCATTTGCTCTCAAACGTATGAAATCTATAGGAGACCACAATGCCATTAAAACAGCATATTATGCTCTTTTTGAATCCAGGATCCGTTATGGAATAGTGGTTTGGGGAGGTTCGGCATATCAATATAGAACGGCTTTTAATTTTACAGTAAAGCAGTCAGAATAATAGCGGGTTTAACTTCGAAAGATAGCTGCAGAGAAGTATTTAAGCAGTTAGATTCTTGACAGTGCCAGCTCTTTATGTATTAGAAATTGTGAAGTTTGCATTAAATCAACCAAAATCTGTGTATTTTAAGGAACGACAACGTACACAGCTACAATACAGGAAATGCTAGCAACTTTCATCTCCCCCACCCATAGATTGACACTATTCCAAAAGAAGCCATCTTACTAAGGTGTAAACTGTTTAACGTTCTCCCAATAAGAATTGAAACAGATGGGTTTACACGAAAGAAATTAAAGAATTGGCTAAAGGATAAACCTCTTTATAAAGTTGAAGAGCTATTTGTATTTAACTATTTTGACAACAAAAATTTATCTATCTTTATACAACCTATATATTTATATTTTAAACTCCATTTTATACAACACTTTTATTTATCTATTTTAGACCATTATTATTTTTTTGCGTGTTTAACTTATTATTTTTGTCACTTTTATTTTATTATTTTTTATTTTATTTTTACATTTATTATTTATTGTTATTTATTCTATACTTGAAGTATTTTGAGTAAAATTGTTCTTCTTCTTCTTATAACAATACCTAATTAAGTTTAAACGTTCAACCTACCACAGAAAATATTTGTCATCTTAAAGATTTGTTAAAAGCAGAATCTTGGGATATTAACAATGGCTCGGTTGAAACTAAGTTTGAAGATTTCAAGGAAATCTTTATTGATCACCTTAATACGGCTTGTCCTCTTAAGCCATAAAAACTCCCACAAGACCAAAAGTACATGGATTACCCAAGGAATCTTAGTATCAAGGAAAAGACTAAAGGTTTACGCAAAACTATCTTAACTATCTTTGACAATAAAAATTTATCTATCTTTATACAACCTATATATTTATATTTTAAACCTCCATTTTATACAACACTTTTATTTATCTATTTTAGACCATTATTATTTTTTTTGCGTTTTTAACTTATTATTTTTGTCATTTTTTATTTTATTATTTTTTATTTTATTTTTACATTTATTATTTATTTATTGTTATTTATTCTATACTTGAAGTATTTTGAGTAAAAATTGTTCTTCTTCTTCTTCTTATAACAATACTCTAATTAAGTTTAAACGTTCAACCTACCCAGAAAATATTTGTCATCTTAAAGATTTGTTAAAAGCAGAATCTTGGGATATTAACAATGGCTCGGTTGAAACTAAGTTTGAAGATTTCAAGGAAATCTTTATTGATCACCTTAATACGGCTTGTCCTCTTAAGCCATTAAAAACTCCCACAAGACCAAAAAAAGTACATGGATTACCCAAGGAATCTTAGTATCAAGGAAAGACTAAAGGTTTACGCAAAAATGTTTTCGGTGAGTGTTAAAGAACATTTTAAATGTTTCTATAGAACCTACAAGACTATTTATAGAAAAGTTATTAGGTCTGCTAATTTATATGCAATTAACAAAAAGAAAGAGTCGTCAAAGAATGTACAGAAAACAGCTTGGGAGATCATTAGTGGATATAAAAACACTGATAAAAATAATTCACCTATTGAGTTACAAAATAAAGGATCCAAGATGGATAATCCGTCAGAGGTTGCTGAAGAATTTAATATATTTTTTGCTAATGTTGCAATAAACATTAAAAACAGCGTCAATAATGTGAATCTTACACATACTTGTAATATGATTAATCCATACTCCATACCATGTTTTTAAGCCCAGTAACGGAACAAGAAGTTGTTTCAGCTATAAATTCGTTACCTGGCAAAAGATCTGTAGACATTATATGACACATCAACGTGGCTTTTAAAACAATGCACATCTGAAATATCTCCAATTTTAACAACACTTATAAATGTTTCTTTTGAGGAAGGGATCTATCCAGGTAATTTAAAACTAGCAAAGGTAGTTCCTATTTATAAAAATGGTGACACTTCCCAAGTGGTCAACTACCGACTGTGACATTCAGTCACTAAAACTCAATGCATTTAAGTAACTAAAGTCAATTATAAGTATTTTCCAAATTACAATGCATTGGGTGACAATGATTGAGTAGCTCAGTCAAGTCAGCAACATCAGCAGTTGTTTGGCTGACTGCACTTTTCTATCACCAGTGAGTGAGCAGTACAGTGGAGTTGGGACCAGAGGGGCACCTGGAGTGGTCGGCTCAACGTCTGTTAGTTAAAGGTAAGGCCTTGTTAACATTTTATATTTTTCATTTTTTTAACAGATATTTTACTATTGATCATAGTGACTGCCCTCCCCTGGTATATCTCAATATATCTCAAGGTTGTATTTATCCTCACCGTTTTATCAATACATATTTTTAAAAAGTATTAATCTTTAATAATTATAATTTATTGATATATTTTATAATTGTTTTATTGTATTGGTTTGGCTTGACAATTATATAGATAAAATACATTTAACTTTATACAACCGAATAATAGTTTTAATAACAAATAACCTCTCACAAGTTGATAAGCGAGTATATGTTTATATGTAATAAGAGGTGACAACACTGACACCCCTAGGTGTTCGTCACATATCACTTTTACCTACGGTTAGTAAAGTGGTTGAGAAGCTTTTCTTATCCCGGATCGTCTCGTTCTTGGATGACTATGATATTATTTCTAAGAGTCAATTTGGTTTTAGACGGGGTCTCAGTACAACTGATGCTCTCAACAAGCTTTTGGAAACAGTCATTAGGGGGTTAGATAGTCAAAACAAAGTATTGAGTATTTTTATGGATTTAACAAAAGCGTTTGACTGTGTAGATCATGACATTTTGTTAAATAAATGGAATTCGTGGACTCCCCTATAAGTGGTTGGACTCTTCCCTACAAGGTAGAACACAACAGATCCAAATACAAGATAAGCTATCTAAAATTACGTATTTACAATATGGAGTTCCCAAGGATCCATTTTAGGCCCTATTCTATTTTTAATTTACATTAATGACGTTAGTGGCATAGACCAAGGCCAACTAATTCAATACGCAGATGATACGACCATCAGCATTGTTTCCAACTCTACAGAACGTTTAGAGGTCCGAGCTTTTGAAAGTGCAAATATATGTTCTCAATATTTTGAACCTTAAAACAAATTACACTAAGTCAAACTATATTAATTTTAGTTTGAGCCGATCAAATTTTGGGTTTGGCCCAACGGTTATGATAAACAATCATGTACTTGAAGAAGTAAAATGTACAAAATTTCTCGGGATGTTCATTGACAGTAACTTTTCATGGGACAGTCATATTGATCATACTTTGGTTTAATCCAATCGTACATGAATAATGGAGTTATGTTCTGGGGTTCTTGTTCTGCTTACAAATTTCGTAGGATATTTATTCTTCAAAAGAGAGCAATCCGAATAATATCAAAACTAGGATACAGGGATGCTTGTAAAGAAATTTTCAACAAATTACAAATTTTAACTCTTCTAAATATTTATATCTACGAAACTATCATTTTTTGTTTAACTCATTATGATTTAATTAGAGGTAATAATATTCACAATTACGAGACCAGAAACAATTTCCGATACAGATTAGAAAGCCACAGAACAAACGTATTTAAAAAATTACCAAGCCAAATGGGAGTAAAATTATACAACAAACTCCCAACAAATTTAAAAAATATACACAATTTGAACACTTTTAAGACTAGGCTCAAACATTATTTAATTGAACATACGTTTTATAGTGTAAGGAATTTATGGGCCAATAAAAATCTCCATTTGTAGTTTATTTGTTTAATAAGAGTATTAATAGTTTAATGGTATAAATGTCAGCCTTTGTCATGTACTTTGGTGGTGATTTTGCCTTACTTACTTTTGTTTAATCTTCTTTCTTTTTTTTGTCACACAATTTGTATTGTAAAAGACAATCAACAATTATTATTATATTGGAAAATCACCCGCGGAAAATCCATTTCTCGCTATGCATTAAACGGTCAATTGACAAACGATACACGCCCAAAAAATCTTAAGTCTTAAAATTTCGTTTTATCCAAAGTAAACTGGAGCTCACTTCAAAACACTATAGACGCTGAAAATAAATATAAAGCATTTTACGAAGTTTTAAAATATAGTTTGTCGTTTGCTTGCTCGCTAAAAAATAAGAATGAAATCCAAAAAGAAATTTAAATCCGACAAGTCGTGGGTAACTTAAGGCATAACTACTTCATCTAAAAAGCTAAAAGAATTAGATTTGGCAAAACAATTTAATAAGTCTACAAAATTTCTAGAGTATTGTAAAACATATAGAAAAATATACCGTCATTAAACATGCTAAAGCTGCAAACCTGTATCCAAGACTGATAACCTATCCAAAGAGGCATGGAGGTCAATAGATAAGGACAGGTCAAAGAAACCGGTTTTGCTACCTGCTGATATTGAGTCCCGAGGAGCTCAATCAGTACTTTGCAAATATTGGTCAACAAACACATTGTCTGATAACCGAACCAGCCGTACATCCGCAAGCTGTTAAAACATGTCCAACAACACTTGCCCTGAGCCCAACAGACCCTCAGGAAGTCTATAATATAAGTCGACTTGTTCGACTGCAGAGCGTGTAGCCTTACACAACGGGTCCGTGCGTGCGCGAATTTTAGTAGCTACTATGTGTTTAAATGTATTTTGTGTAAACTATTTATTCATCGACAACGCCACTTCCGGCCGCAGTGTAAATAGTGTGTAGTGTATGTGTCTAAGTGTAAGAAGAAGCCTGAGGATGCCCGTGTGAGGGCGAAACGAACCGTCGCAATATGAACGGAAAGACTGCATGACGGAATTCAACAACAGGTATTTAACTATAATATAAACATGAAACTTAAAGATTCCAACTCTGCTGGCCATGACGGTATTAGTCACAAAGTAATAAGTGATTCGGCTCTACATTTAAGTGAAGCTCTTGCTGATGTTATTAACAACCCTTATCAGATGGGGGTTTCCCACAAGATCTAAAACAAGTAATAATCGACCTGTTTTTAAAGAGGGTGATTCTAGTTTGCCGGGAAATTGGCACCCTATTGCAAATATTTCTACAGTATCTAAAGTTTTTAAACATGTATTTGTTCATAGACTTTTAGAATTTTTGGATCACAATAACATGCTATATGCAAACCAGTATGGTTTTCTAAAAGGAAACAGTACAATGGACGCAATGGTCAAACTTGTTACGGAAGCAGTTAATGCACTTGATAAAAAATAAAGCAGTAGGCGTATTTTTAGATCTCAAAAAGGCATTCGACTCATTAGATCATGAAATACTGTTTGACAGGCTTTATGATCTAGGAGTTCGCTGATTATCTTTAAATTTGATAAAATCTCACCTAGCTAATAGGCACCAAATTGTTTACAATACTAATGTAAATTTTGGCATCCCGCAAGGTTCTATACTAGGACCGGTTCTTTTTATACTTTATATTAACAATCTTACAGACACCTTTCCAAATTTAAGCGTGACAATGTACGCCGATGATATCGCACTGGTTTTTAAAAATAACGTACTAAGCAGCTTATATATTGAACGCTATTCGCAGTTGTCTAGTCTTTATCAATATTTAAATAGCACCAACTTGCATGTAAACTCGGATAAAACTAAATGCTTATATTTTACACAAAAAACACACTCTGAACTAGAGCCGTTAATTTTCATGGACGATTATGAACTCTCATTAGACGAAGAAAGCAAATATTTAGGCTTAATATTTGATAGGAAACTCTCCTGGACGCAATATATAAACTATCTCTGCTCTAAATTATCCTCCCAAACTATTCTTGCTTAGTAGATTTGCGGAGTATCAAAACCTCTTTCTTACGAGATTAATATACTCAGCCCTTATAGAGTCAAGACTCCGCTATGGAATTATCCTTTGGGGCTCTACGTCTCGTACACATTTGTTAAGAGTTTTTCGGCTACAGAAAAGAGCCGTTCGAATAATGGCAGGAGTTGCTAGACGATAGCTTCGTGTCTAACACTCTTCAAATCCATGAATATTTTAACACTTCCATCTCTTTATATTCTAGAAGTTATATTAATCTATAAATTCAAAACAACATCCCAAACTGGCGTTGATATTCACACTTACAATACAAGACGTAGACATCATCACAGGCAAACGTCTCACAGACTGGATCTGGCCGCTAACCTTCCAAAAAATATTGGTCAAAAATTATTAAATAGTTTGCCAGAACATATTAGAATGGAAGCCAATCCTTTAAAATTTAAACAGATTTAAAAAGTATTTGTTGGAGCGAGCTTATTACTCGATTGGTGCAATATTTGATTAAATTTAGTTAGAAATCTCTCAGGAAACCTGTAACATAGCCTAGTGTAGTAAATGTAAATACTTATTACTTTAATTAATTTTATGGATTAACAACCTCAGATACAATCATTTTGTTGTTGAAAAAATAATAGAACAATTATTTTTGTGTTTTAAACAAGAATGTGAACATTACAATAAGTACTTTGATGTGACGATTGTAATACAATAGCAATTATTGTCGTTTATAATAAAGAATTTTGTATTTTATTCTTGATTCGGTTTTTAATACGCCCTGTATACTAGAAAGTAGAAAATAATGCTCCTAAATTCTTTGAACCGGGTTAAACTTCCCTCCTCCGTTGGCGTCAAGTATCTCCCTGACCCCACTCCCCCCGCCACTCATCAACGAACCGGGCTGTCGGCTTTACAGGAGCTTAGTTAGTGCGCGGGTTTAGTAGTACGAGGTTCGGCAGTCCGAGTCTGAGTGAGATCCTCGCAATAATTATTATTGACCTACCACGTTCTGTTTTGTACCTATGGTTTCATGTTAAGGACTAGCATTTAGTTTATTCCGTATCAACGTTTCCTCATTTTTACTTATTTCTCTTTCTAATTTGTGTTTTGACAGGCTATCAATTTCTTAAGATGTTGCGTATTTTTAAATATTGTTTGGTTAAGTCTTTTTAGTGTAGTCCTCTGAAGACGGGTGGAGTTTTAACTGCCCGAAACGTTAGGAGTAGTTTTTATACAGTTGTGGCAGGAAAAGTCCGTTTGTTATTTTTACCAGAAAGGGATGATTTGATGGTCAAGAGTGTAGTGGTTCAGGATAGGATTAATCAACTTCCAACTCATAACCGGTGTCACATTCAGCACTGATATGTGATTTTGGGTTTGATATCTTCAATATCCTGAGCACAAAGCCATTGGAAATTATCTGACGGACGATACTGCGACAAAGCCCAGCCAAAGAGGTTATTAGCGTCTAAATTCCACTGGCACTGCTCATTCAGTATTTACATATAAATATCGTCTTTTTATATGTTAAACTAATGTGACATTTATACGTTCAAACTATAATTTAATTTTATCAAAACATAACCTAAAAGTTGTTAGACTGATGATAATAATCATTGAATATTAACACTAAATTATAGTTTGAACATGTTATTCAATGATTATTATTATCAGTCTAACAACTTTTAAGTTATGTTTTTTACAACAATGAGAGGTGAATAAAAAAAGAGATAGATTGAGAGTGTTTACTACTCTACTCTAGCATGTGAATAAACCAACGGGTTCTCTTGCAAGAATCGTCTCGTGTAAATAGATGGTTCCCTCTAAACAAAGTGCAAGTGTGATCACTAGTAAAAGTAGTTCACTTATTGGCTTGTTCTGAAAGAAATTAACCTTAAATTGGTTTTGAATCATTTAATTACAAATTTTTGTTTTTGTTTGGAGCAAAACACAAAATGGAATATTTAAAAGAAGAAGATAGTTTTGAAAACTCTAGATCAGTGTTAGCAGCAGTACTGAAGGATTATAAGGTAGGTTTGAACAAGTCCATGTTGCCCAAATGTGTTGTAGCGAAGGATTTGGCATGGGAAAAGGTCAAAACAGTTTATATGAACAAAACTGGGAAGTTTGTAACAGTTAAACAGCTAAAGAAGATTTTACACAACTTGAAAACTGTACTCGTACTACAGAAAGATTTGATAAAACAACAACGGAGAACATTACCATCAAATTGCTAAAGTGAGAAAAAGACTTTTTGGAGTTGCTGGATAGCGAAGACAACCCTATTTTCTAGAAAGTGCTTGTAGCTGTCAATGTTGGCGTAGAACTAGAGAGACCAGATACCAGCAGTGAAAACAATACAGATAGTCTTGAGAGGCCCCACGTATTTCCCGGGAAACGTGTCCTTCCAGAACAAAAAGGAAACAGAGTAAAGAAGACGAAGCTTTCTGCTGAATCTGAAGATACAGCTCAACTCACTACTGCTGAGCTTCAAAGATGGTTATTGCTGGAGCAGATCAAGTTAACCAAGATACAAGTTCAATTGACATAACACAAGTTAAGAAGGAAGAGCTCCTACTGAAGAAGGCGCTGAAAGGGTTCACGCCAAGATGGTGGCAGAAGCAGATAGTTTGAATTGTGGCTCTTGTAGTATTAAAGTACATAGTCGTAGTAAAGCGCTAACATTTTCTGGGAAATGTGGAAAATCCTTCCACATCACTTGTGCTAAAATATCTTATATGGATTATAACAATTTTAAAGGTATCAGTGATATAGCGTTATGGTTTTGTGATGCATGCCGTTTGTGGTTAGGTTCTGTGATAACTGACAGCAGTGCCAAGTCTGACTTTGGTGATAATTCGGTTTGCTGTGATTGCTTTAGCTTTATAAAGATCCTAACGGATGAAGTGTCTGCTTTATTAGCTAATTACAAACTTATGTCTGAGAATGTCGTATCCTTAGGCACTGAGCAGTGTAAGATGCTGTCTGTGTTTGACTCTCATTCTGAAATTATAAGTGATGTAATATCTGAGAAATCAGATTCTGGCCTTAGCTTAACCTATAAGGAGGCCAACCTATGTTTTGAAGCCAATATAAACTTGCCTGTCACAATAATAGTGAAAGACCTACTAACACCAAACTGAATGGTTCTGCTACAGGCAAGCCTATCACTAGTGAGCCTAATTAGGTAGTTAATGATGTTGGGCCTATCATGCGTAATCTCTCGGCCAGCAATAGGTGATGTGGAACCACAATCATCCTCTGATCCTAGTGCTTGGAAGACTGTGTCTAATCGCAAAACCCATAGTAAAGTTACTTTTTCTGATGGGCCTAGTAAGTCTGTTAAAACTTTCAGACCTAGGTCAGGTCGTTGTCTCATTGTCGGTAAAGCTGATATCCAATCAGGGTACAACATTAAGGAAGTTAATAGGTTAACTTGGATCTATCTTACTCGTATCGATACATCCGCCACTACATCTGACATTCTAGCCTATGTTCGCAAAACATTTGGGGAGGCTAATTATGCTTGATGCACAGATTTACTATAAGAGAAAGCTCTCAGTTTATAACTTTACAGTTTACGATTCAAGAGGTGAAGGTTTTTGCTATGTTTGGGATGAATGCAATGGTTTGAAGGGCTCTAGCGAAATTGGTACTGGACTAATAACATATATGACCAATCTTCCGAAGGAAATCAAACATGTCACAACGTTTTCTGACACTTGTGGTGGCCAGAATCGGAATCAATTCATTGCTTCAGCAATGATGTATGTTGTAAACAATACCCACATTGAAACTGTTGACTTGAAGTTCATGGAACCTGGCCACTCCTACTTAGAGGCAGACTCAATGCACGCCACGATTGAAAGAGCGCGTAAACACAGGAAAATATATACCACCCAAGAGTGGGCACTTTTGATTGGAATGGCTCGTAAAAAACCTAAACCGTACAATGTTGAAATTTTGATTTTGGAAAAATCTTTGATCTTTGCAAACTGGGAAAAGATTTAATATTAAACAGAACAAAAAACACCAACGAAGAAACTGTGAAATGGCTTAAGGTAAAGTGGTTCAGGTTTCAAAAGGCAAACCCTTAGAGATTCTGTACAAGTATGAACTTAACAAGGAAATAGAGTTTTTGACCCTTGATGTTCGTATGGATTTCGAGACGCCATTCGTTTGGGAACAACAACTTCTCAGTCCGAAGTACACAAAGCCTATTCCGGTTTCTAGTGCAAAGAAGAAGGATTTGATGTACCTACTGAAAGCGGGTGTAATCCCAGAAGCATACACGCATTTTGTCACTGGAATTCCTAGTTCGGGATTGGCAAGAGATATCGTACCGTACGTTGTAGAGGAAGAAGAAGGAATCGAGTCTCTCACTGAATCGACCAAAGGGAAAGAAGGAAGACGCAGTAAAAGAGATCTTAAAGGCAAGAAAATAGAAAAAGAACACAGCAAAGAGATCAAGAAACCCAAGGAGCCTACAAAAACGACCAAAAAGATCAAAGAAAATAAAACTTCATCAAAAAAATGCAGTAGTATTAAGTAAAGTTTTAAAAGGACAACTGATGGATGAATCCCAGAAAGACTGACTCAATGTAACTGAAAATACAGTTTGTATATATTTTTCATGAAGCACTACATAATTTATTTAATGTTTTGTTTATTTGTGTTCTGATTCTAATAATTTTTATTTTTAAAATGTTAAAAAATAAATGTACAATGTATGACACTATACCAGTTGTTGATTTTTTCATTCCCTACTGAATCATCTTGGGATAGTTTTTGTTCTGCACACTTGTAGCATGTCCATAGATCCGCTGATCACAAGTGCACACATATAGTATGTCCAATCACATGCACAATCTGCCAAACACAGCCTAACAAGCAGTCCGTTGTAAAGAAATACTTGCGGTCAGAGACCATAACAAAATCAGAGATCTTTTGGGTCTTCAAGTCGTAATAAACCACATTTCCTTCGCAGCTTGTTGTTTGAGAAGGGGCTTAAGACTCAGTTCGAAGATAGCGACATAGCGTTAAAACTAAAACTTGATTATACCAATGTGAGTACGACATTGTTTTTGGCCTTGCTCCATATTTTGAAAGACTGTCGGGGGCTGATCTTAAAGATTGCCCCAATGCCGTTTTTCTTTTAATGAATCCCTAAATAAGTTGAGCCAGCGGCTCCAAATGGATCTCCACATCCCATGGTAGGATTCAACCGACAATAAGGTGCAAAATTCATACTATAACTCGGTCCTTTTGGGCCACTCATGTGCAGCAGACCTCCTAGAAAATATAACAAATTGGATTTCTTCCCTACTAAAAAAAGAACTTCAGATTATCTATGAATGGTCCGATTGTCAACCGAAAATTATTGAAAGACCTTCAAGAAGAAATTTCGGATTCGCCAGAGACCCAAAGTTCCTAAACTTAAGCAGCTGTGGATTGCATACGTTGCACAACGCGTTCAAAGCCGGGTTAAACGCAACTAAATGGCACATAGTAGGTTCCCTAAGGGTTTTGTATAATCTTTTCAAAGATTCCCCTGCCCGTAGATCAGACTACACTCACTGCATTAAGTCCCTCACCATTCCTCTAAAGTTGTGTGTGGTTAGATGGATTGAGCCTGGCCATGTGGCTAAGCGAGCCATTTTGATACTTCCGTTTGTCAAACAATAATTATGTTGTCGCCGTTGTAAAAGATAAAAAAATAACCTGGATGTACCAGCTTTCTTGTCGTAAAAGAAAAACTGAATGACAAACTGTTCCATGCAAAGATAGCATTTTCAATATCTATGTGTTTTTTGAACCGTTTGTAACGGAGTTTCAAACAGACGCACCAATGTCACCATTCCTTTACGATGACTTAAAATCTTTGATCATGATCTTACTTGAAAATGTTGTCGGTCAAGATCACTTGGCATGTGTACAAAACAATAATACAAGAAACTGTTTGCAATTGAGCAAGTTTTAAATAAATATAGAACATACAAAAGGAAAAAAAACTCTTGATGAATTTATCATAGACATTTTAAGTCAAAAGATCCTGATTTTTATGTTCATTTGTTTGTTAATTTTTAATGTATAGGTTTAAGTTATTACCAGTGGTATAATATTTAAAATTATTGTATGTCAATAAAACAAAACCATTCGTAATTAATTTGACAATTAATTCTGTTCTGATAATTATAAGGAGTTGTTATATTTTATAACACTTATTCTTACCTTATCTCATGGCAATGCATCTGTAGAAACAGGATTTAAAGTGAATAAAGAATGCATTGTTGAAAACTTGCATGAAGAAAGCTAAATAGCTCTACGAAAGGTTTGTGAAGGCGTTAAAGCAGCTGATGGTATAGAATAGTTAGAAAATCACTACTCAAATGAGTCATGCAACAAGAAATTCCCACGCTCATTCCAATGAGTACTTGGCTAAGGAACAAGAAGAAAACGAGGAACAACTAAGAACTGAAAAGGACAATGTAGTTTTTAGGGACCTCTTCAATGCGCTATGTACGATTATTTTACGAAAATACATTCTAAAACAAGGCCTTTGTACCCAAGAGGGAGAATAATTAATTTTTTCCGAATTGAATGTTCGTTTTAGGTGCCGCAAAAGGGGAAATTAATAGTCCAGAAAAACATCGTATATGTTTGCAAGATTTTTCCACTTATACTCCAGGCTAAGGTTTCCGATAATATTGATAAAAAAAGGAGTAAGTTGTTGAAGATTTGCAGGAATATTGAAAGGAAAATAACTAATAGTGTGATGGGAATCATACGAGTAGTATGAGTCAGAAATGTAAGCTGCTACTTTAATAGAGAGTACTAAACTTTAGTAGAAGAGTACTTTACTTAAAATAATTAGTTTAGCCAGTAATACTATTCAGGGTGACCATATGTAACCAACAAGATTTATACTCCACACAATGAGATATGATGGTTGAGCAGCACAAAGTAAAACGATGTACAGGCTGGTCAAAATTGCTTTACTTTATTATAATTGCTCTTATTAAAAGCCAATTGATAGGTTACAGTCAAAGTTTCCAAAATATATTCAGCATTTCCCAGATTCCAACTATCACGGTACTGATTAAAGGGATAAGGCATAAAGCCAAATTTAGAAATACTAAAATTTATAATTTGAAGTAAAAGCTTCTTCAGCAGAGTTTTTCAAAATAAAAATGTGAAATAGATGTTTTGCTAAAGTTAGCTATTGTTGATCACCAATATCAATTTCTCCTGTGAAAGGTCTTCTGAGTAGGCTTAATTTGTTGACCTAGAACATAATTTATTGGTCTATGCTTTGATAAAAAAAGAAGAGACTCAATGTAGATTAAAATATTCTTGTATCTACATAAAATTTAGGCTTTAAAAATACCTTTTTAAATATTTGTTCATGTTTGTTTACAAGAATGCTGCGGTTTCAAATCCAGAATAATTAATTATTACCGGGTATGAAGTAAATATAAAATTTTAAATGTCATAGCAAATAACAATTTAAAAACAGGATTAAATCTTGAATGGTCACTAGCGACAGTAACACACATTTTAGCACAGCAGTAACAGTCAATCAAATAAATAAATACTATAGTATAATTATGTATAAGTTTATAACTTAATTAATGACGAGACTAAAAACATAACAGACGGATAATCAAATTTGTATTATCATATGAATGTGGAAACTAAATACTGCAACGATATAACTTAATAGATTACAACAATATAAATAGCAATAACAACAGTTGAACTAACCTCTCCGGACCAAGCGTTCCAGGGCTGGATAAGGAATGGAAAAGAAAAAGAGTGTCAACAGTTTCGGGGATGTAGTAGATCTAGATCCACGGTTAATTTATAAATATTTTGGGAAAATCACTCAATATATAAGAATTGTGTCCTACTGTGTTTTTTATGCATTCCCCAGGTCTGTGCTTCTTTATTACTCAATTCTCTCAAACCAATAAAAAGGCTTAATGCATTAGCATTCAATTTACCATTACTTAACTTCCCTAAACCCTTCTTTGTTAATTTGTTGCAGTTGGATGCTGAGATGGAAGAGGCGGATGACGGATTTCAGACAAAAGTAAAATCAAACCCATCAAGAAAGAAAAACGTTTGTTTTTATTGTCAAGCTACAGTCGCTAGATTTTGTTTGCACATTGAAAAGAAACATCCAAATACACCAGAAAGTTTATCGTTGCAAGCCGTGACATAAACACCCAGGAAAATAAAAGAAAAATGTTTATAACAGAACCTTTGAGAAAGAAATGGAACCTAGAATACAATAGGACAAACCCGCTAGAATTAGCAATACCAGTCAAAAGGAGACATGGAGTTTGTAAAGTGGGAAATACCGTTTGTAACTATTGAAAGGGAATATATCGACGTGATAAACTGCCAGTACATTTGAGACACTGTACAGAGTACCAAATGTAAATGGCTAAACATACTGATAGTGACACAATCTCTGATGACAATATTTTGCAAAAAATGAGAGCTATCAAGGAACATTCATTGCCAGAAGTTCCTGCACAAATCTTGTCATATATAACAGATGAATTCATAACTGAAATTTTAAAAGGCATAAATATGGACAAAGTCGTAAAAGAAGCTCTCAGCTACCTAAAGATTATGAAATTTATTACAGATCTTATATCATCAGGATTTGACAAAACAATTAATGAAAATGAAAACGTATAATGCTTCCATTTACAACTTAGAAGATGCCTTCAATCCCAAAAACTTTGAATTACTAATTCAAGCTGCTCTGGAACTAGCAAACTATAACAAAGAGGCTGGGGAAGCTGGAGTTCCGCCAATTGCTTACATATTATGCCAGCCATTAAAAGATGCGGAAAGAAATTGGAAAACTCATTGTTTGGCAGAAATGTACAGCAATGAGAGACCTAAGAAAAGATCGCTGCAAAATTACAATGATAGATGACTTCTTAAACATGATGACAAGTGATTGGAAATTGGCAGAATTTGTGTTAAAGGGCGGAAGAAGGCACGTGTTTTAAGGGACGATAAAATGGCAGTAGAGAAAGATATTGTTAGCTCGCTTCGTATATTTAATGCCAATAAAGAAGCAGGATTAATACCCTGACATCAGAAGCAGACAAAACAACATATTTTGATCTACTAACACATATGTTAGTAACCCATATCATGCTTCTAGTCAGAAGGCGACCAGTGGATTTCAAGAATGCTAAGCTCCAACATTATCCACTTCGTTTCACCAAATAAATAAATTTCTTTTTTTTTTTTTTTCAGTTATTTCAGAAACAACATAAGTCACAATTTGGGCCATTTCCATTTTATAGTGAATTTGAGTTCTTTAAATGTAAACACATCGTTTGGTGCAAAAACCACATAAGTCACATGTTTGCAACCTACTTATTTAGATATTTGAAAATTACATTTACTGCAGATACAACACAAGTCCTGGACTAGTGGGGTTTCTGCAGTAAACGCCTTTGCCTTTGCAACCAAAGTATTACTCTGTGTTCTGACACTATAACCAGCTGTCTTGTGTTATTGTCTTTTTCTTTTGTTTACTTGATTACTTGTTATGTTGCATAGCTTAGAGGTTATGTTCCAATTAAATGCACTTTAGTCAGATTTAGTGTAATACGAGTAGATTGATTATGGAAGAGAACGTGAATGTGATGGAGGAAGTTACGGGAGAAACAGTACCAAAAAGAAAAAAAGGTGTTTTAAACACGGCTGAATATAAGAGGGAAGTGGTAAAAAGAGCAAGGGTTAAGAATATCCCTTATACAGATTGGAAAGGGAAAGAGCGTGCTGCAAAGGAACATGGGGAAATTGCAGGTAGGCCTAGGCTTAACTCTAATTTATAATCTTAAACATCATTATATTGATATAGTTGATTAATCAAACACTGATGAAGCAACCAAGTTTGTGTAATATTAAGCACACTGTGGTCGCAATGAATAATATTAAACATCATTGGTTTATTCATAAATTTTGTCATAGAATTATCACATTAAATAAACTGATGGAATAAAGTTACTTTAGTCAACCATATGACATAAAATATAACATAGGCTAGCCCACCTAGCCTAAATATAACATAGGCTAGCCTACCTTGCCATTTATATGTCAATAGCCTAGGCCTACGACTATAAACGCCAAACGAATCATTTTAACAAAGAAGTAATTACACAACTAATTAGCTACTATCAGACTAATGTTTATTTCATTGATTACAGGTGCAAACAAAAATGCTACCAAGTGATTTCTGAGGATGAGCGAAATGTAGTATATGCAAACTTCAGAAGCTGTGAAACAAAGAATGAACAAGACCTCTACCTCCAAAGTTTGATATCTACTGTTCCGGTACAGCGTAGAAGACGACGAAAAGATGAAGATAATCCAAGAAGCCAGATCGAGGAACAAACTATCAGTATGAAATATCTACAAGCAACGGAAAACACAAGGTATGCAAGAAAGCTTTTTCTACTATCCATGGTGTTACATTTGAAAGAATAAGAAGACTTACTACATTATTATCTTTAGGGAAAACTCCGCAAGATAAGCGTGGTAAACAAAAATCCGGTAATGCCAAACCAGGCTGGTTATTAAATACAGTAAGGGAGCACATTGCTTCATTCCCAACCAAATTGTTCCACTATGGCCGAACTGAACGGAATTACCTGAGCTCCAAGTTGAATTTGTTAATGATGCACAATTTGTTTAAAGAGAAACACCCAGATGTGGATGTGAAATACAACTTTTACAGAAAAATATTTTTAGAGAGCTTTTCACTGAGATTTGGTCGACCTCAAGTCGATACTTGCTGCACCTGCGAGGAACTTCATATGAAAATAAAGAGTAAATTTCTAAACGATGCAGCTAAAAGGGTGTATGCTGCAGAAAAAATTGTACATGTTCGCCGGTCAAAAAAGTTTTATCACACAATGAAAAATATGTCCATTTTGGCTAAGAATGATGAGTCAGTAGGTGCTATTACCATAGACTACATGCAGAACCTTCAGTTGCCTGAAATACCTGTTCAAGAAACATTTTATGTACGTCAACTCACTGTAAATGTTTTGGGAATCCATAACTTAAAAGATAATACTGCGGTATTCTTCGTGTACCATGAAGGAGTGGCTTCAAAAGGCCCCAATGAAGTATCTTCCTTTTGTTACAGTACCTTGACATGCACTTCAGCAACACTCCTGTACAAAATCTATTTTTTTTGATGGTTGCTCAGGACAAAACAAGAACCATACAGTCCTTAGAATGTTATCTACATTAGTTTCACTTGGAAAGTTTAAAACTATTCATCAATACTTCCCAATCCGAGGCCATTCATTTATGGCCTGTGATAGGACTTTGCGGTCTTAAAAAGAAAAATTAAAACTGCTGATCGCGTGTACACAGTGAAAGAATATGTAGAACTGATACTCTCTGCAAGCAAGAGTAACAAGTTCCTTGTTGTCATGCCAAACTCAGAGGATGTGGTGGACTTTAAGAGTTGGTGGCCTACTTTTTACAAGAAGACAATGATATCTGTTGAAACCTTAGGAAGAGCTGTACCGAAAGACCAGAAAGTACATTTTAAAATAAGTCAGTACATGCAGTTTATTCATTCTGAAACTCACAAAGGAGAAGTAGTTGTGAAAAAATTCATAGATGGGCTTGAATCTCACACCTTTTCTCTGAGAAACTCATGTCAAGATGATCTCGTTCTTCCAATCGAACCTGCTTACCCCGCAGGCCTTGTGCCAATAAACAAGAAAAAAGTAGATGATATAAAGAAGCTTGATGCATATCTTCCTCAAGTAGAACACATCAGGGACTTCTACAAAGAGATCTATGCCTGGCCAACGTGTGATTATGAAATCAGGGAAGACTATGATGAAGATGTATAATATGAGTTTCTGACATTTTTAACATTGTTGTAGAAAAATATCTTTAAAAATATATCCAATTAAAGTTTTTATACAGTGATATTTTTTATTAATTAACCACAAAAATATTTTATTTTATTTTAAAAAAAATCAAAATTGTTTATTTAAAACAACACAAGTCCACTGTGTAAAGAAAATATATAAAAAATACTAACAATGCCTTTTTTGAAATTTTTAATTTTGAAATTGTCTCAATGGCACAGTTGTTTGACTTTGAAAACTGAAATGAAATGAAATAAATGAAATTAAATGGAATATATTGTATACCAAATTATTAGTTTAATCGTAATACATAGTATTTTTTTGGAAGAACTTGCCATCATATCGAGTATCGATGGCAGTTACATTGTACAAAACATAAATGGTCTCAGTCCATACTAATTGTCTCTGTTACTGTGTGTGGTGGCTTCTGCGGTGAGTGACATTACCCACTCATCTACAATACTGGGCACTTACAAACAACACTGTACAACTAACCAACTAAAACATGTTCTTATCAACTAAAGTCTTACATGAATAATCATTACTTACTTAAACTATATTTACAAAAGCTATTGCTACCTAGCTTCAGAGATAAACAGGTCGTATCAACACAGCTACCTCTCTCCATTTGGAGATTATTTTATTCAGAATATCAATCAAATCTTTAATGTTATTTCTTTAGTAGCAACTTTTAAATTAGCTGAAAATGTATTTTAGCTTGTTGACATGTTTTATGTTTATAGGCAATTCATTAAACATTTCGGACCCAAGAACACAAAAGATTTCTCAAGACAAATTTATTAATTTTGGGTCTCAGAAATGAACGAGAACAAAAGTTCCTGGACATAGTTGTGTTGATACATTTCCTCATACCAATTTGGCCGCTTCTCTGAAAGAAAATTCCTAACACTTTATATACAAAGGCGTACTTTACGGGTAAAATAATTCTTTAAATAATGAAAGAAGGCTCCCTTCTCTGCTTAAATAAAATTATCATATGAACTGTTTTGTGTAACTGAAATCTTTTTCTATTATATTCTGAAATGGGCCCCAACAGTGAATTCCATACTGAATACGTAAGATCTACCAGAGCATAATAAAGTGACCTCAAAGGTACATGAAATTTCTCAAATAATAGAAGGCCAGATGTTACTTTAAACTATTTAAAAGTTACATGCGGCTTCCATGATAGTTTTCATCCAAAAAAATTACCTAAATATTTAAAATTGTTAACTTTTTTGATAATGACAGTTACATAAAACACTATTGCAAGTTATATTGTGAAAATTACATCTCTGTTAAAGTCAAATCCATTAAAGTCAGAAATTGATAAATTTTGTTTTGGAACATTTACCTTCATAGGGTTTTATGCTTCAAATCTTCAAAATATCTAAATCATGCTGAATAGACTCCCAAATAATGGTTTTGTTTTTATTAGAATAGCTAAAACAAACATCATCAACAAAAGCTATAACATTTCCCATAAAGTCTTTTTCTAGCAGATTATTTAAAAAAATATAAAAGGGTAATGTGACAATACCGAGCCTTAATAGAACGCCTTTTTTTAATAATTTTAGGATCACTTTCCGTTGTTCTCTTCCAATTAAATAACTTTTTAAACCAATCTTTCGCTACTCCTCTTACTCCGCTTTTTCTAATCTACCAACAATACCTCATGACTTACCATATCAGCTTGCAGCAAGTCGATAAAACACGCTGTTTCTTTTTATCGTTGAATTCACTACTGTAAAAGGAATTCCACAAAAGTCAGTAAGGGGCACCTTCCGTTGATTTCCCTTCTCTGAAACCGTGTTGAAATTTACTGAAAAATTATTTTGTTAGAAACTAATTAATCTTATTTTCATTAATTAACACTTTGGAAAGGACCGGTAGTAAATAATCGGTCTCCAAATTCAATATTTTCGTTATTTGCTTTCTTTTTGTGAATAAGGAACAACAATACTCCGTTTAAATGGTTGGAAAGACTCCTGTTTCAAAACTCAAATTGTAAATGTATTACAAAACATTGGCAATATGTAGACATCTTTTAACATTTCCACAGATATATAGTCGACTCACCAAGACTTCTTGTTTTTTTAAACCATTAATACAAACTAATTCAGCTACATTTGTGGGGATTGGGACTTAGAATTGTGGGAATTAGTAACTTGGACAAGCATTAAAATATCTATATTTAAAATTAAACAGAGAAGTTGGCCTCATTCTCCATCTACTCTGCATTGGCAAGCATCGTTTACACGAGGTGAATGCATTCGGGCCAACACTCGTCCTGCCGCATTCAGAGCACTCCCATCATTTTAAACTTTACCATTTCTGCACTTGTTAAACATTTTTATTTATTTTTAACAAAATATCTACACATTTCTGAGGAGAGCCATCATCCTCAACAATTTAATTCCCAACTCTTGGATAGAGTTAAATTCATAAATAGCCTAGGGTAAATGACAGAATACTAACTGACAAAGGCTATAAACCTGAACATATAGACTAACATAGTAACACATTTTAAACAAAATGACTAAGACTACAGGTACAGACCCCAATATCCAATACCCGTGTGTAGTCTGCAAAAGAGGTTAAAGACACTGACAAGGGAATAGAGTGTGACTGTGAAAAATGGTACCACATACGATGTGTCGGTGTCACTGAAAAACAATATAGAAATATGATAGACGGAGTCAATATATTTACTTGGCTATGTAAGAACTGCTACAACTCCCGCCCTAAACTAAAACCAAGTAATGACCCAACTAAAACTGAAACAACTCGGCCAGCTCAAGATAAAGACAAAATAACCCAACTAGAAAAAGTGGTAGAATTATTAATGCTAGACATAAATGACTTAAAAGATCAACTAGCAAAAGAAAAAGAAACCAACCAATCCCTCTCAGAAATAATAGTTAAAACAATGGAAGTTATCTATAAATTGGAACAATCCCTACACGATCTTATTAAAAATGCCACCTCTAAATCCCCACACATAGAAACAACTAGGCCCACCTCCCCTACCAAAGATGACACTAAACCTGACTTACAGAAAGAACAGAAAATAGTGCCCGAAACAACACCTCCCCTAGGTATGAGCGAAAACAAACCAGAAGCACTCCTAATAGGAGACTTTCCTCTACGTGCAGCAGCCAGTATGATAAAAAATAACCATAAACTAAAATATGTAGAAACAAAAACACTCTCAGACGCAAAGATAGTGGACCTCAGCACATACATAATCAATGCAGGCTCACTCCCACCAAAAATTCTCATTAGTATAGGATCAAATAACCTAGCACAAGTAAAAACAATAAACCATCTGATGCGCCCTCTATGGCTTACCATAGAAAACGGCCAAAAACGATTCAAAGACACTAAATGGTATGTGTAGAGGGTGAAATCAATGAGGCTACAGGTGACGAGATTCCAGACATTTTTTGATCTCATGGTAGAAAAAACCAACTTATATGGACTGACTGAAAACCTAAACTTCTCCACTACAAATATTTCCGAAATCAAGACTCTAATTGGTATCATGATTACAATGGGTAATTTGAACTTCCCGCGAATTCGTCTCTACTGGGATCCAATGTTTCGCATTCCTCTAATTGCAGACAACATGCAAATCAATAGGTTTTCAAGTTGAGGAACGCTTTGCATGTAACAGATTTGAATAATGCTAGTTCTTCTGATAGAATTTGGAAAGTTCGACCTATATATAATGCCATTAGAGAAAGGGTTTTGCAGCTAGAACTAGAGACCGATCTGTGTGTGGATGAGCAGATGGTGCCATTCAAAGGCAAATGTAACATCAAACAATATGTAAAGAACAAGCCATCTCCATGGGGTCTAAAACTTTTTGTGCTATGCGGGAAAAGTGGTACAGTTTTTTATTTCATTAATTACCAAGGCTCTAAGACGGAAATAGACTATTTCTACAGTAAATTTGGCTCAGGTCCTGGCGTGGTAATGCAGTTATGTGAGCGGATAAATGTACCAAACTGTAGACTCTACTTTGATAATTATTTTACCTCTTTCAATCTCATTGAGTGGCTCCACTCAAAAGTATTTACTGTGTAGGAACTGCTAGAGAAAATAGGTTTTCAAAACCACCTCTGAAATCGGAAAAAGAATTGAGAAAAGAGCCAAGAGGTTCCAATGATGTTGTGTTTGATAAGGAAGGCAAGGTGATACTAACAAAGTGGTTCGACAACAAACCTGTCTTGTGCGCATCAAACTATGTATCAGTTGGGAACAACAGCACTTGTAAAAGATGGGACAAAACTCAAAAACAATTTATCGAGATCCCAAGACCAGAAGCTATGAAGTTTTACAATGAATGCATGGGAGGGGTCGACAAATTAGATTTTCTCATAACAATTTACAGAATATTCATTAGGGCTAGAAAGTGGACATTGAGATTAATTGATCATTCTATCGATTTAGCTTTAACTAACAGTTGGTTAGAGTACATGAAAGATGCAAAAGAACTCAAGATTCCCAAAAAGGACGTCTTAGATCTCATTCATTTTAGACAGAATGTAGCAGAGGCGCTTATCAATGTAATGTAAAAAACGGGAAATAAACGCATTCTTATTCTTATCCTCTGCAATCAAACAAGAGGAAAAAAGAGAGGAAGGCCAAGCTCCACCCCAGGCGGGTCACCGGATCCTATGCCAGCACATCAGAAAAAAAAATAAAAATACAGAGAGTAGACCCATTGTTGATGTAAGGCGAGATAGTGGAGCGTTACCCGGTGATCAGCACTCGGATAGCGTCTCCTTTGTGATCAATCCGGCGTTGCGCCCTGTCTTCGAGGCGACACAGGCTTTTCTCTTAGATGATGGGGATCCAACGATCCGGTTACGAGGGTGGGTTCATACATTTATCGCAAAGAAAGATCAGTTCCTGGCTTACAACCTGAGAACTATTTATGGAAGAAATAATGTCAAGTGGGTGCAATGTCCTCACCCAAGGAGGGTGGGGATTTGGCTGAACATAATTCCTAACGTCAATCGTTTGAGCATCCCGTACACTCTCAAGTACGTGGGACCTACTGTGCAGACGAAGGCGGTCAATGTAACAGGGGATGTAAATGCGTTACAGGCGTCGATGGCTAACTCGTCTATATTGACGAAGCTCGCCACAGACCCATTATCCGCGAAAAATAAAGAAGATATACAAAGTATGATGAAGGTAAGCGTCAGACGGAAGTGGTAGAAAGGGATAATAATGACTTGAAAAGTGAAAAGAAAACGCGTGAAGATGGTTCGCGCGGTGAGGTCGATTCGGAGAAGAAGAAGAAAGATGATGTTGTTAGTGAAGATCAGGTTGAAGATACAGATGACGCAAAGTCATCTAAAAAGCAGAATATGAGTAAGCGAGAAAGTAAGGATGAACTGGATATCCCGTCCAGTAGTGGGCAGACGTCCTCTAAAAAGACGGCGGACACAGATGGAAATGATGCGTCTAATAAGGAAATAGGGGTAGAAAGGAAACCAAGCAATCAGAAGAACATACAAGATGCTTCAGTTAAGGAGGACAGTGAAAATGACAGGAAACCGGAGAGCTTTTTGCTGTTGCTGGATTCGATTCTTGACAACTTGCGAATTACGCTCGCCGGTTCGCAGAGGCTAGATGTGGGTGAGTTCAGCGAACTAGTTGAGGTAGATAAGGCTACTTTTGAGATGCCGCAAGTTCTTTCCAAAGTGGATCCAGAAATCGAATTGATTGAGGATGCTCATGGAGAATGGTGCATAATGAAGGCAAAGATACGCTCTCCTTTAGGAGAATGGGATGACTATGAAGGATTCTTAAAACGGTTCTGGCACTTGGTAAAATCTTTGTCTTACTTGAGATTGGTGATTTAGCTTTGTTTGAGCTGGTGGAAAATTTCTGCAGGACATTCAGTAATTTTTGTTTGTTTGGAGAACTTTGAATTTGTATGAGCTTTTCCTTGGTGAATTTGATCTTCATCGTCAATATGAGTGCTTATCATTTACGGCAGACGGAACTAATCTATGAGTTATCGGTTCGGAATCTCTCGACAGAAGGTAGCAGCGTTTAGGAAACGTTTATCTCAGGCATTAGCGTCAAACGTCGAAGTGGATGCTGCATCTGTCTCCGTGTTGGTACCTGAGACGGAGCTGGAGGAGTGTGAAGGAAGTTTCAGGACTTAACTGCTTTGGTTGCTGACTATGAGGAACTTACCGAGATAACGAGTCCAGTCGTCTAATGGCCCGGCTTTGGCATCTTTACAGTCGAGTTGAGAGAATTCCAGTTGGAGCAACTGCCCAGGAGGTGGTAGAAAATAAGGAAAGTTTGCTAAGGAGCTACTAGACGCGTTTGAGAAGGCAATAGCAAACTCAAAAGGTTGAACGTAGGTGGGAATTTCAAGGAGAATAAAGATGAAAAGGGTCAAGATAAGTTACCTACCAGTCCAGAACGGTTTCAAGGGTTACCTACCCCACAAGAGTTAGAGGAGAATAAGCGACCAGCGGCAATTCATGGCTCCAAGGATGATAAAGCGTTGTTGGAAGATAGCCTGCATCTAGAGGAGAGACGGTTTTGGAGGAAAAGATGGAGGAGAGATGGAAACAAAAGAGCTGGAGCTTAAGAAAGAATGGAAAAGGTTGGAGGCAAGAAAATCGTTGATTGGTGGGCATAACGTAGAACCTTCTTCTAGGGACCTTCAGGGAAGATAGAAATAAGGGTCAACCTCGCTACGTACCTGTGTATAAATGGGTTCTCAAATATGATGGACAAAGTCAAAGCATAGGAGCTTTCTTACAGAGGGTAGAAGAGACTCGGAGAGCAAGAGAGTCACTCCAGAGGAATTATTTGACTCTGCCGTTGACCTATTTTAGGACCCGCCCTTGTTTGGTATCGTTCGACCATAGGAAGAATCAACACTTGGGGATCCCTATGTCTTGAAATGAAAATTTGTTCCAATCTCGGACCATGACATCCGTCTTCAACAAGAGATATTCAACCGCGTTCAAGGTGAAGCAGAGCATATCGACCTTTTATCGCATCCATGGAGGGACTTTATGGAAGGCTTTCGACCATCGTCCCTGAAGAAGTTCGGCAAGCAAATCTTCCACAACCTCAACCCACAACTTCAGGACCGACTCGCGCTCTGAGGTTACATCCATCGAGCAACTACGTCAACTAGGCAGGAAGGCTGAAGCAGGAAGATTTCGATCAGCAATTCAACGGACCAACACGGGAAAATGGGAGCTTTGGAGCCAGATCTGGCATATGAACCTGGCCGTATGAAGAGAAATCATCTAGCCATTGTAGATGCTCCCCACAAAGAAGTTAGAGCAATCTGCTGGAATTGTGGAGAAACCGGCCACCGACATAATACCTGTAAACAAGCGAAGAAGAAATTCTGCTTTGGGTGTGGTGCCCCTAATGTCATAAAAACAAACTGTCCTAAATGCAGCAACTGCAAGAATTGTGCTAGCTGCTCAAAAAACTCGTAAGTGAGGGAGCCATCGAACCTGTGATCGTTGACTCCCGAGGAAAAGTAAATAACAAGATACCTGAACCTTTCTACTACAGATTTAAATCTAGAGGTGAAGACCCTCGTCTTTATTTGGACGTGAGGATTTTTGGGAAACTCATTCGAGCTCTGCTGGATACGGGAGCATCCCGAACCGTCCTTGGTAAAAATGCACTCGAGGTTTTGAGAAGGTTTCCAGCACGCATGACCACTGTTCAAGATCGGTTTGTTGAAACTGCTGATGGCCAGAAACATACAATTAGTGGAGTCGCTTCTCTGCCCATATCTCTGGAAGGGAGAACTAAGGAACTGCAGGTTCTTGTCGTCCCTAATGTGGAGCAGACTCTGATACTTGGTGTAGACTTTTGGGACGCAATGCACATTTTGACAGATGTTCAGAGTCGCACGTGGGAATTTTCTGGAGTTTCAGGACAGCTGTGTAGCCTAAATGTAAAGGAAGGTATACGTCCTAAGAGTAAGCTCACTGCCGAACAAATCAAACAGTTGGATGCTATGATGGAGGAACACTTTCCGGTCAACGAAAATCAGAAAATAGGAATGACAGATCAAGTCATGCTTGTAATTGACACGGGTGATGCAAAACCCATTAAGCAACGGCATTATACTATGTCACCTGCAAGACAAAAGCTAGTTGAAGAAGAGTTGGATAGAATGCTTGAATTGAAAGTGGTGGAACCTTCAAAAGTCCTTGGTCGTCACCTATAGTTTTGTTGGACAAACCAGATGGGTCACGTAGATTTTATATCAACTTCAAGGCACTGAATGCCGTAACAAAGCCAGACGCCTATCCACTACCCAAGGTTACTAATATCCTGGATAGGTTAAGAGACGCCAGATACCTATCTTCCTTGGACATAAAATCGGCATTTTGAATCCCTCTTGACCCCGCAAGCAAGGAGAAGACCGCTTTCACTGTGCCTGGACGAGGCCTATACCAATTCAACGCAATGCCCTTTGGATTGCACAACTCCCTCAGTGTGGCAGAGATTTATCGATGGTGTCTTGGGGCCAGAGCTAGAACCCTATGTATTTGTCTATTTAGACGACATAATTGCGGTCACCCCGACATTTGAGAAGCACTTGGAAGTCCTGTCGGAAATATTCAAGCGAATCCGTGCTGCGAAACTTACCTGAATAGGGACAAATGTCTATTCTGCAGGCAGGAACTTAAGTACCTGGGGTATGTGGTCAGTGAAGAAGGTTTGCGTGTAGATCCAGAAAGTCCAAGCCATCGTAGATATCCTTTGCCTCGGAACCAGAAAGATGTACGACAGTTCGTGGGAACAGCAAGCTGGTATAGGAGATTCATCCCAGACTTTTCAACTCGTCTGTACCCTCTCACCTCTATGCTCAAAGAGGAAAGAGATTCGAGTGGACTATCGAAGCCCAAAATTCTTGGGATGACATCAGAAGTTGCCTAATTAAGTCACCGATTCTGTCCTGCCTAACGACAAGCCTTTCACGATAGCCTGCGATGCATCGGGTGTTGGTTTAGGGCGCTGTGTTGAGCCAAGAATCAGAGAAGGGTGAAATAGTAGTAGCATATGCCAGTCGGACCCTGACCAGAGGAGAACAAAACTTTTCAGTCACAATTTTCCGTTTTTTCTGCTTGGAAGTATTTGGCTTGTCGTAGTCATCGTCAGTGTCATTCTCAGGGTCATAATCAGGATCCTGGCCTGTATCGTCGCTCAGGTTTCCCAATAGATCATAAAATCCACCAGTTCTATCAGGCGTTATATCTCCCTCATCATCCATTTGTTCCTGTATATCTTGCCTAGCCTCTTCAACAATATCTCCTTCTTCAGCGTCACCTTCAGACATGTCCATATCAGAATTATCCAGCTGTGATAAAATGCCATTGTCATTTCGCACTGGAACATAAAAATTACTCTTATTAATCACAATGGTATTATAAGTGCCTAATGTCCTTATAAAATAACATAGTATTTTGTGAAAAGTTCAAACTAACACCCGTTGTCCTTTTAAAAGAACTCTTAAATTTAGCATGTTGTATTTCGCCATGGAACTACTATAAAGATCTAAATATTATATAAAGAAACTACGGACCTCCCTACTCAAATCATATAATATTACTGTTTAAAATCAATAGTAAATGTACTTACAGAAAGTTCGAAAATGCCTCTGTTTTTCCTTGGTGATTCCATTTTTCATAACCTCAAAACAAACAAAGAAAACAACAAAACTATACCCTGATGCTGTAAAAACATGTGGCTTCAACCAGAGATGCCAACCTTGTAGCTACTAATAACCAGATCAGAAATATAAATGTATGAAGAATGATGTCCTTTTAAAGAACATTAGGCTTTAAGTCCAAAATGTTTTATTTTTCTTCAGGTTTTACAGCAGTATGAATGCATGTCCTTTTGGGTTTTTAACTGCAAAATTGTTGTTTTTCTTTGGGTCTTACAATAGTATAAAGGCATGTCCTTTTAAAAGGGCACTGGGTCTTAGGAGGTTAAGAATTCTTTACCAGAATTATAAGTTGAAAAGGCTTTTTCTAAATTTAACTCACAGTAGTTTAAACGCTTGTAGCCTATTTAGCATCATAACAGTATACCTAGTTATTTACTAGATATCCGGCAATAAATTTTATTAATAAAAAATAGGCCAGCAAAACTAAGATCACTAGTTTTCTGTAAGCACATAACCTAGTGTTTTTTTAAATTTCACCCTTGTCATTGAGTACATGAGTAGTTTGAAGATTTTCACTAATTAAAAAAATTAAGATGTGGGGTAATCAGTACAATATTATGTACACTCTCTTAGCTTCTCTCCATCTTAGATGTGCACGGTCCATTTTTGCTCATTGATACTAGAAGCAAACTATTGATTGAAGTAAATTGCTTATAATTAATAAACTTATATGTCTAGTGGTAAAATGGTTTTGTTGATTGGAAAGAGCACAGTACACTGTACAGATATATAACATACTATTGATTGTTCCTACTGGCAGGTGTCTTATCTCTATTAAACTTCCCAAGATACTTCAAATTGTATAATTTTACATCATCCCAAAAACAGTAAATATCATAATTGTTCAAACAAAATTAGTTGTCATTAATAATCCTTTACGAAAAACATATAAAATTCAACGTTGTCAATTAATTATTAACGAATTACCTTAAGATTTAAAATATAGAGGCAACTTGCCAATATTCCAAACTAAAATAAAAATATTTAATTAGCAAGACTCATTACAGAATCAATGATTATTAGAAACAAAAAAAGTTTTCACGTCTCCAGTTTTGAATTTTTGTCGAAAGCGCTTATACAATTTTATGGTTTACATCAATATATACTTATTAATTTGATACATAGCAATTTACTATTTTAAGTGCTTTCTTTTCAGGTAGAAGAAATCCGACATGTTTCAAATCCTGTACTAAGTAATTGAATTGGTCAAAAAGAGGTAAAGAAGAATTGTGTTATACATACTATAACTTCAAATGCGATCAGAAGATTTCCGAGTATTCTTATCAAACTGGGTCAAATATTGCCATTCATTGTTATACATATTATTAAAATAAAATATTAGTTTGTTATCCTAAAAAGTGTTTAATTTATATAGATCTTTCAAAATGTTGAAAGGAAGTAACAATTATATATTTAAGACTTTATAATATACCGCCTTTCACTGGCGACCATCATATAACTAGAAATCTCGTTGTAAATTCAAAATGAGTTTCTAATATTATCTTTTATCACAAAGTAAATTTACTTCAAACCCATAAAAAATTCAAATAAAACTTTGATTTATGATTGGTGTTTTCTGTTGTTTGCAAAATCAATAATAAATACCTAATGGCAGAAAATATATTAACTAATAAGTCATTAAAAGTCTATGGCAATTTAAAGCCAATTGCCATAGTTGCAAACGATAAGTAAACATTGAGCAGATGAATCAAAGTTTGTTTATTTGTATTAAAAAACAAGACAATAACACATTAGGATTTAAAATTTACCACCAATAGGAAGAGGTTATAGCGTTTCCCGCTATGGCACGAGAGTTAGTTAGCTACTGTCGGGTCAGACAGCAGCACTGTCGCCTGGCACAGAGGAATACTATTGAGTTGCCACTCTGTATCTTTAGTTACTCTATGGCCACTGTTCTCTTGAGTGGAAGTGAATGAAAGTGTTTGTGACTTGTGTGGTGTGTCCGGGGGTTGTGATTATCATGGCACACAAAACGTCCACGGTTAAGTGCTCATACAAAGATTGTGGTAACAGTTACAAAAGTCAAGAGGGCCTGCGAATGTTAAGATTTTTCAAAATAAATCATCTTCAGTGGGCAGTGAATTCTGGTAAGTACAGTAGTCCTTACTCTTTAGTGTATTACAGGTGTGCATATCTATTTCCGATGTATTAGTGTGTACGTTATAATTTTAAATTATATTCTGTAATAGGCCAAATTTAATCGTGAAGAATTATTTTTAATAAACACGTAAATCCTTTCCATCATTGTTAAATTGAGATTTAAATTGTTTTCTTGGTCTAGTTGGTCGAAATGTACAAATTCTAAATTTCTACCGAAGTCACAGCAGAATATGCATAATCCTCTGTAACGTATATCATCAATGGTAAAATCCATTCAACATTAATTTATGAGCTAATAATTACATATTTAACTAGTGATCGCGCTTCTAACGTGTGTAATATTTTTTAGGAAATGCAGCCCTGGTAGGATTGTCCCCATCAAAACTTTACAAAAACAAAAAGATTTGCGAAGTTCATTTTAATAAAAGTGACATTTTACCAAGTGGAAGATTAGTGGCGAACGCTGTTCCCATTCCGTTCTGTACCGAACCCCCGTTGACAGAAAAGGACTTGACTGTAAGTAGGTCAATAGGACAATCGCCCAAAAGGTACAGATTCGATCAAGTTAACGTACCCATTACGTCTCCTAGTGTCAACACATCGTCCGCTATCTTCTCTGTAGAAATGTCACCTGTGAACATATTGATTTTGACCGCTTCCCCAACAGAAGAAAAGAAACTGAATTCGTACAAGCTAAGCGATGCTTATTCAACTCTCCGACAGTGAATAAAATTACAACAAAACTCAGTGACAGAAAAAATTTAGCGAGTAACAGAGCAGTTATATCAAAATTAAAGAGAAAATTATATATAATTAAAAACATCACTAACAATTCAAGTGGCAAATTTGAATCTAAAGACTCGGCGACATTATGTCGAATGCAAATAAGAACAAAAGGACCTTGGAAAAAAGACGAAAAGAATTTTGCTACAGCATTGTATCTAAAATCTCCATCAACTTACCTGTATCTACGTAAAACACTAATTCTACCTGCAAAGTCTAGTATCAACAAATGGTTGTCATCAAAAAAATACAAGACTGGATTCAACTCAGAATTGTTTTCAAAACTTAAAATTAAAGGGACGACAATGACCAAAATGGAAAAATCATGCGTACTCATGTTTGATGAAATGGCCATTAAAAATGTTTGGAGTACTCGTATTCCTCAGTATGACCTTATTGAAGGATTTCAAGATGTAGGTAGTTTCGGCCGATCAGTAGAAATAGGACAACAGGCTTCTGTTTTCATGGTCAGAGGGATGTTTTACCAATGGAAACTACCTGTCGGATATTTCATAACTGAAACTGGTTTAAAGTCAGGTCAAACTAAACATCTTATAAAAGAATGTGTTTAAACCTTGGCAAAGGTAGGCTTTTGTGTGAAAGCTGAAGTTTGTGACCAGTGCACATCTAACACATCAGCGTACAGACAGCTAGGAGTATTAGAAGAAAAGCCATTCTGGACATCCACCAACGGAGAAAAAGTCTTTGCGATGTACGACACACCCCACCTAATTAAATCTTTGAGAAATAACCTTTTAACCCATGACTTTCTATGGTATGGAAAACTGGTCAGTTTCCAAGATATAAGAACCCTTTATAAAATAGACTCCAGCAGCAAGACAACACGATCAGCACCTCAACTAACGGCAGACCACATTAATCCTGGCCCTTTCCAAAAAATGAAAGTTTCACTGGCAACGCAAGTGTTCAGTCACACAACAAGTGCAGCACTAAAAACTGCGGTGGCAACTAAAGAAATCACGTCGAAAACAGCGTTAAACACAGCTGATATCTGCCAAACTGTAAATTCTTTGTTTGATGACTTGAATAGCAAAACAAAACAATCTAGAAATCCAGACAACTGCGCCTCTCATATTCGAAAATGCAACAGAAATGTTCAAAACTCTTAGAAAAGTAAATGCAAAGTTTCCTGAACCACCGTGTTTTAAAGGATTCAGACTAACGCTGAGGGCAATTCTCGAACTGTTTGACAACGATTAATGTCAATTCCTTTTGATATCACGATTTAATCAAGAACTAATTGAAAACTTATTCTCATCAATAAGGCAAAGAGGGAGATTCAACAGAACACCATCCGTAAGAATATTTGGAAGCACCATTACAACTTTTACATTAAAACACATCATTGAACCTCCCAAAACCAAGTCCTATGATCCAGATTTAGACGCATTGCTCCAAGTGGAAACCGTGGAAAACCCAGATCAACCTTGTTTACCAGGTATAACTTTTAATATTATAATTGGTTAATAACCTTACACTGGATTTTGTTAAACGATTATTGGTATAAAAATGAAAAGGCAATTACTTGTATTATAAAGCTTTAACTTGCTTGTTTCTGTTTACTTAATTACGTGTCATTAGATAAGTTTTATTTTCTTTTTTAACTATTTTAATTTTGTAGTGCGTTTTATTGACCACAGAGAAACAACTGAGCGTTCTGATTTCAGGAACAAGCTCCATTTCCTTGGAGGTTGATGACAGTCAATCATCCTCGGAGAACCACGATGACTTCTCAGAAGAAGTTCCTCCGACGTCTGAAGGAACAGTGATTAGTAAAAGAGATAACGTCACTTTAGAACAATGTTCTCAAACTTACTTCGCTGGCTATCTGGTTCACTCTTATCACAAACGGTACAAATGTGACTCATGCCTTTTGATTCAAAGCGACCCTAAATCCACTCCCTCAAGTACTAAAGAGTTGTTGTTATTAAAAAGGTCATTCACTAACATCAAACCCGATCATTTGAGTGGATTAATGGCACCTACAGATTGTGTCATGCATGTTGTAACCGTAGCTTTACAATTGTACAAAGCTAAGTTCCACAAACTTGCTCACAAAACTCACTTGATAAGGAAGTTAACGGCAATCTCATTGAAATTAGTCAGTATCGATTCCCTTACCTGCATGAAAGGTGTTGACAAAGCAATGTTCTTTTTGAAGTTCCTTTTCAAAGTTTTGATTTACAAACAGTGTAAATGGATCTGAACTGGCTTCAAAACAAGTGCTCTTGATAAAGTAAAAGTATTAAAGCATGTTTGAAACTCTGGACTTGCAAAGAAGAAACACGCTAAAATTCTCCGTGTATGATTCAACAATAGTTTTTTTATTGTTTCTGTCAATTAATTGACTATTACTATTAATTAACTATTAAATTTTCCTATTCCATTAGTATAGTTTTGTAAATGCTGTGTTGTAATTGTATATTTACTATAGTTTAATTTGTATACCTACTTTCGTATGGACATTTGTGTTTTTTTCATATGACATTATAATGTTGTTTCTGCTAATAAATTGTAAAACTTAAATTGTAATATTTTCATGTTCTACAAGTCGAGTTTTGTGAATTCGATATTGCATATTGTAAATAAATTGTGATTAAATTTTCATATCTAATATCGTATGGACATTTGTGTTTGTTCATTTAAAATTATACTGTTGTTTTTGTTTATTCATTGTAAACCGTAAATTGTAATATTTTCATGTTCTACTAGTCGAGTTTTGTGAATTAGATATTGCATATAAATTGTGATTTAACTTTTATAACTAATTTTAAGTACGGACATTTGAATCGGTGAGTGGAAAAGGGTAAAATTCCAAAATATGCCAAAATAAACTGAGATAGCAGAATTTTTGTAAGTTCCATAACGCATCTTTTGAGTGTAAAAAGGACAAATTTCCACTACTCTGTAATGTAGTAAAACGGAAATGAAGTTTAGGTTGAGTGGAAGAAGGATAACATTCCTAGAGCAGTTTTGGAATTATATCCTTCTTCCACTCAACTGTTGTCTCAAATGTATTGGATCCTGATGTAGTTTTATAAATACATAACCACATAAACTCGTTTCCAAAGCATGTGACCATTATGCATCCCATCCCATTACTTACTTGGATGCAGAGCTTTCGGTAACAAAAATAAACCAGTTGTTTATTGAAAGACATTTTTTTAAACTAAGGAACAGTGAAGCACGAAAATAAAGTCACCCGTCCTAAATGAAGCAGCAAAACGTGTGACAGCAGAACTTTTTTAGTTCACAAGCGACGTGCACGTAAGTTTTATAATAAGTTAAAAGAAATAACAGAGCTATGCAAAACTGACCCCAAAGTTAATGGGATAGTACAGGGTGACACAGGAACCTGACAGTTTCAAATGACCTATCGGCAAAAATTTTCTCTTTGCATAATCTCTTACCTCTAGTTTCTGTACTATACATATCTTATATGGATGAAATGTTACATCTTTCTTTGGAAATTCTACACGCAAGAAGACTCAGGCAGTTTATGGGTGTTGCCCTACGAAGGATCTTTTAGGACTTCGCACCAGGGGCTTCTCTCACTCTGTTGATTTTTCAGGGGTTCTAACAGTCTTTTGTTGGACCGGGCTTCTTCTTGACAATAGAACCAGTTGCCCGAAGCTTGTTGACCCAACTTCTGATTGTATTGGCGTAGGGATAGCCCCACGCCGAACACGGTTGAAATGAACTCGGAAAAACTGTCACCACAGATTCGTTATTTTTTGACAAACGCCGTACACAAACATGAGATGTCCACTCTTCCATAACTACTAGAGCTGGCGTCGTATGCTGAGTTCAGAGCCCCCCTCTACCCCACCACAACCGAAGTACTGGCGCTAGTCAAATCCGTCAGGTTCCGATATTGTCACCCGGTATTTGACTACATGCAAAATTACCATTACCGTTCATGACTGTCAGGATGTTTTGTTTGAGTTATGGTACTACGCATTCAATATACAAGACTTAAAATAAAACAGTCGGTGTTTTACAACATGCAGAGGTGATGCTTTCAAGGCCCCTAATGAGGTTTCAAGTTTCGTATTGGACTATATTAGGGGGCGTATGAGCTACGAGCTGAGCGGTTCGCAGGCATGTGAGCACTCCCGTTCGCAAATGTGTACGGGGTTTTGGCGGCGCTCAAAGGCCGCTCATACACGATCATTTCTGTCGGTATTTCGGCAGATTCCTTTGATGGCTCGCAGTATAGGTTTGGACGGGGTCACGAAGCGGTTCGTCGTTCATAGTTGCAGTTTTTTATTCTTGAAACTATGGAGTGGTCTAAACAGGCGTCTTATAAAACTTGTTGATTCATTATCTGGTAAGGCTCTTTTGTTGGGACCCAAAACATAAGGACCACTTCAATAAACTATTGAAAGAAGATGCTTTGGAAATTAGCTGAAATGGATTCGTTTCGGATCAATGCAAGAAGAGGTCATATCTTTACTCGCCTCTACAGAAGAGAAGAATAAAATAAAGCAGCCAGGTACAGGAAAAGGTAAGTTAAATCATTTAAAACTCATTTTAAATCTTTTACAGAGAGTATTATTTTAATTTGCTATCTCTATACATGTATGACATACTTTATTTAAAATATAAACATACATCAAACAGATTATGTGATTTTGTTCCAGGAATAGAAAGAAATTTATGTAAGCAGATGGTTTGCCTACAGAAGCCTAAACTTCTTGGAAGATAGAGATGAGCCAGGAAAGACTTTCAACGGTAAGTGAAGAATCAAACATATTTTGTTTGCCATTGTAGGTACCCTTCGTTAATAAAATAGTCTGCTATTTCATTTCTTATCTTCTGGATAAATTTCAGAAGCCCTTCGAGGTACTTGTCTCACACTGGTACCATGACGACATGTTATCTTCACCCTGGTTCCATGATCCTGGGATCAAAGCTCCGTCCACTTCGTGGTCAAATGTGCCAGCAGGAGTATACAAGTTTGGAGAACGGGCCCGTAAATAGTTGTATTAACAAAACTACGGTGTTATATCAACTCAGCTTTTTTTGGTTCTAAAAGCATTGGTTTCTTAAGACACGAAACACTGCACTTCATATACCGAAAGCGTGTTCATTACGACGACCCCTACTGAGACGATAGTTAAAAACTCTTTGGTGTTCCTTTTACAAAGTCCCAGGGTATGGCTGTCAAATTTTCACTGAGCGAACGCACTGTCCCCACGAAAAATAGAGAAGCGTAGAACGCTTAGGTAGCTTTTCGGGTAAAGGAAGGCCCAAATTGTTTTCAATCATCTTTTATGTAACTGGCTCCATGAAAAACTTCTCCATCTGAAATTCTTCCTTGACATCCTACATCAGCAAACATGAAGTTATAATCCCCGTCCACTAAAGCAAAGAGCACAATACTGAAGAACTTTGGTAATTAAAGAATTCAGTTCCTGAATTCATAGGGATACAAAAAATACGTGCTACTTCCCATAAGGGCACCAACGCTGTGGGCAGGTTCCAACGTGTCGCGAATACTTTGCTTACTTCTTTCCACTGATCAGATGTCGTTGGTAACTAAACAAACAAAAGATACAGTAGTAAACCTACAATAGCATTTTACAGAAGATGATAAAATAGCTAATTACAATTTTAGCAGAATTTTGTTTTATAAATAATGTTAATATTAAAATGTCATTTGCTATGTATTAATAAATAGATAATTTTCAGGAGGCCAATGAAATAGTGAGTGATAACGTTGACGTGGAAGATGCCGAACAGGAGAAGGAGAAGCCTCAACTTCGTCATATGAAAAACTCACCAAGAAGCTAGCGATCTGTTGATAATACTTCATTGATGAGCAGCGCCTTTGAAATGTTGAAAAATGCTGCTCAGAAGCTAGATAAACAGCCGACTAAAGCTAATGAGGTGGATTGTTTTTTCACTTACGTAACAAAGTAAATAACTACTCCCTGAAGTTCAGAAGTCTATCCAACATGCTATTTTCGATATCCTTGTCAAAGCAGATAGACCAGTATGATCAGCGAGCTCACAATTACAATAATTTCTATAAAACTGGCAAAGTGTACCAGTAAATGAACCTCCCCATGCATTATAATCATTACAATCTGCAGCAGCCTCTTCAACCAGTGTCTATACAAATGATGATACTACGGTGCAATCAGTAACCATCTAGCTGATTCAGTTATTTCTGGCCATTTTCAGATTTTGTATAGACAAAAATATTATGGTAAATTGTTCTTATCTTATGAAATGTACATAAATCTTTAAATAAACATGAACTAATAATATCATACCTTTATATACCCTTGTAGTTCATTTACGATTTCTGCACAGACCTGTGGGACTGTAATGGACTGCTTGGATATCCTAAACATGTATTGAAGACTACTATACGACTCTCCCGTGGCAAGAAATCGAAGTGTTACTGCTAACCTAAAAATATATAAACTGTTGAAAAGAAATAATTACAAATAACTTACTATAACTATACAAAATTATAGCTAATTGTTATTTCGGCTCTTATTTTATTAAGTCGGTAAAGAGTTTATATTTGATAATTTATTAATTTAAACATGAATACGAAACATTTGTATTCACACATGAGTGAGTGTAGTGGCTCTCACTAAATACGTCTAATCATTATTATATTTTATTAATTATCAATAGTATATTTCTTATACATAAATTTCACACATTCAACAAACGGATGAACATTAATTACTAATACTGACCTATCTTGAGCTGAAATTGGGTGCGTAAATAAGTGTCCTTTCTGGAATTGCGGGTCCAATTTTTTTTAAAAGATGCTCAAAGTCAGATGGTGACATTCTTGTGAAGTTTTTATACTGACCACTAATTTCTTGAGATTTCAAGTCCATGAATAATTCTGTACCATTCTTTTTCTTAAACAGGTTAGTGCGCCACCAACGTCGTTTCTTCTTTTCCTCGTGTATGCATTTGTCATTATAAGAGCAGGTGAATCTATCACCAACAGGTGAGCTTATTCCCATAAAAAGGTCACTGCCTAAGTATTGCTTCATATAAAGCCAATATTTAAGAACCTCTCCAAGACTCAACTTTTGCAGAAGAGTGCGTTCACGGCAAAAAACACGTACCAAACGAAAGCCTAAACCGTATTGGTCCCGGGTTATCAAGATTGGTAGATGTTATGGGTTACAAAACACCAGCAAGTTTAGGTCTGGATGCAGTTCACAATGATAGAGCTATGGGTAGAATCAAAAACAAAACATGGGCGTCAAAATGGGAAAACACGTTTATGGACTGCGGAAAATCGACAAACGGCGAGTTGAAAAAGCAGAAAGAACAGCCCAAGCAGTCTAAAGAAAGCCAGAGGTTGCTAAGAGACAGTTAAAGAAAGAAATAAGATTTAGAAAAGGAAGTCGAGGGCAGTATACACTATTGCTAATATGGTATGTAACCTTTTTACTTTCGAAGTGGATTTTCCGAAACCAGCGTACTTGAAGGTTCATGTACCTGTATCTCAAGTTAGCAATAGATACGAACTTGAAATTTGTTTGCATGTTTATTAAGTGTTAAGGTAACTATGGAGCAAAATAAACTATAAGATAGCTTATAGGTACTTTTTTATTAAAACTGTTTTTAAATAACCTAAACAAGATTTGTTTATGTATGTTAAAATATCCGGTTTATTTTTTAAAGATTTTTTATTTATTTTGCTTCTTTAACTTTTTTTTATATAGTGCAACATTACATAAAATTTTATTTCAATAGCTCTAAAGGTAGTTTAGTTATGGGTACAAAATCCAACCACTAACTTCCATTTAAAATGCATTGGCGGCGCTCAGGCACCTTCCCAATGTCTTAAGAGAAGCAAATTCTTCCAAGACAGAAAGACAGCATAACATATTACTTGGAATGTACTGGTTAAGTGTAGATACTGTATATGTGCCTGAACTAAAATAAAGCCTGATTTCTGTACCAAAGTGACAGAGAAGGGACTGGAAGTGGTTTTTGACTCGAAAGTACACAGTTATACAATGCGGACAGAGAAATAGTCGTGACAGCAACAAAGGAAAATGACTTGTATGCTTTAGATGAGAAGACAGATTTTTATTTTGCGACATTTGGTGCCGAAAGCAAAAATTGACCTAGGCACAAGAGGTTAGGTCACCTGAACAGAATAGGAATGGATTTGCTAAACAAAAGTGAAGTTTACGGAATATCTTTCCTAGAGAAGTGGATGACAACAGCTGTGTAGCGTGTTTAGAAGGAAAGCAAGCCAGACTACCGTTCAAGGGGAAAGGCGGAAAGCGTGAAGAAGATATTCTACAGTAAGTTCATTCTACAATTTATTGATTGTTATTACTTAAAGATCTTTACCCAATGTTACTTACAGCCTAGTCACTAGTCTTAGGGCCGTCCATTACGTCAGTTAAAGTGTCAATTTATATTAGACTAATTTATTATTTAATTATTGTTGAGTCGTTTAAATTATTATTCTATTAATTGTTATTGCTTTTATATTTATCTTGTTATTGCCATCTATTTATTCGACACTGAAGAATTAGACAATTTCTGGTTGCCTACCCCGGAATTGAACCACCTAGTAATCAAACAATAACCAAGTGGAAAAATCTTTTGTTAGAAAGTAGTGTTGTCAAAAAAGTACTCTAGGCGATCTAATGAGGAAGAAGAACTGGTGTGCGCATCAATGCCCGCTCTCAGGTAAACCAGAAATCACTAAGGAAGGTTGAACTTGAAACTGGTGTTCCAAAGTCTTCTGTACAGAGAATTATTAAGAAAAACAAAATTAAACTTTTCAAAAGTTACCTAGTTTATCAACCTCAGAAGAAGATCGGACAGGAGGTGAAATTTTGTTCTCGTATCATTGAATTCATGAGTGATCTGATTGGCCGCCTAAAATCATTTTGTCAGACGAGTCCACTTTCTACCACAATGGTGTTGTTAATAGGCATAATTGTAACTATTATAATACCGTGAATCCCACATTTTTGAAGAGACTCAATGAAATCCAAAAGGAATTACCGTTTGGGCGAGTGTCAGTTGTAACGACGTGTTATCTTACGAAATTTCAGACAATACAATGACTGGGAATAGGTATGCACGAGCTTTAAATACTTATGTCTTGCCTTTGGCGGTAACAGAAATGGATCAAGCAATCTTCTAACAAGATGGTGCTCCACCTCATTTCGCAAATCATGTCAACAATTACTAAATGACAACCTTTATGGCCGTTGGTTGGTCGTTGGAAGTGATTTTTAGATTGACCCCGCAATCACCAGTTTTCACTGTTTGTGACTTCTTTTTATGGGGTTACTTGACGGAACAAGTTCATGCCATGCTTCAACAATGATGAGGAACTAAAACGATCAGTAGAAGAGAACTTTCTCAGGATACCGCGGAGTTACTTTGTAAGAGCACCACGAATAATTTCTTAAGCGCTGTTATCAGTGTTTGCTGTGGATGGGTTAAAGTTTAGAATAATTTTGGACTTTAGGTTTTCATTGGGCTATGTTTCTAGTTTTTTATTTAACAGTCACATTGACCTAAAAATTTAACAATAAAAATATTTTTATGAAATAAAACACACCTGTTTAATGTTTTTTAAGTATGTTTTCAATACCGCCATTTGTTTCTACAAAGATTTCTACAACTTGGCACTGTACCTGACATGTTTACAAACTCTACAAATATAGTTTTGCCATACCAAGACTGCGGCATAAATCGGTTTTTAATTATTAAACTAACATGATTCCATTTTGCAATAAATGTTAAAATTGAGAAAGTGCACCTTGTGCCTTTGTTTTAATTCTGGTTGTTTCTGATTTACCAATTTTTGACCACCCTTTATAAGCTGATTTGACGCAGTAAGATGATGTGACATTGTAGATACTGTAATACGCGATGTGGGCCAAAGCCACAGCTTGTGCAGTGAATATGGAACCTGAGCTGACGTAAATATGACAATCGCGTCACAATATTGTATCTTAATGATGAGATTACTTTGTCACACGTTTTGCTTTTATCATTAAATAATTAATGTTATACATTATTCAAAGTATATTTGAATAATTTACATGTTGTTTCTAGTAGGCTATGAATAAGCTTGAAAAGCGAAATACAAACCAATTTAAAGATACTCTTGGTTTTCCTATGTATTGAAGAATATAATTAAAATTTAGGTACTAGGTGTCCAGAGAGGTTTAAACGTTGTTTATTACGTGCCATTCAAGCACCGACTTTTAAACTTTACACAGTTTACAAATTAGGTTCTTAAAATATTCCAACTCTAACCTTTGTAGTAACAAAATGGCGGCATATTGAACATTTTACCAATTTGCTTCCTATAAAACTACTTTCATGAGTTATTATCTGATTTGTTTACTACGTTGCGGTTCTAATACTTGTTGAAAACTGTTGTTTGATTGTAAAATTTCGCTTGAACCATAAAACATAACCTCTTTCTTTCGTTACTGTTCTACTGAAAGTGGAGTCGAGAAATGGCTTTTAACGTTGTACAAAAGTGTTGTGCGTGCGTGGGCCTGATTTTGGCAACGACACTGAAGCATTGAACTAATTTCAGGTTGTCTACCAGGAATTGATCCACCTAGTAATCAACAACCAACAAGTGGAAAATCTTTGTTAGAAGTAGTGTTGTCAAAAAGTACCCTAGGCGTCTAATGAGGAAGAAGAACTGGTGTGCGCATCAATGATCCGCTCTCTATAGATACACACCAGAAATACTAACTAAGGAAGGTTGAACTTGAAACTGAATTGTTTGAGTAAGTCTTCTGTACAGAGAATTATTGAAAAAACAAAATTAAACTTTTCAAAAAAGTTACCTAGTTTATCAACCTCTTGAAGAAGATCCGAGACGGGAGGTGAAATTTTCAGTCGAATTGATTGGCATACTAAATCTTTTCTTTTCTTCGAAGAAAACCACTTTAAGGTAACCAATTATTTGACTGTTTTGCCTCTAAACATCAAGCAGAAACCAATTAAAAATAAATTCATAAGGCTATTAAACCTCTTTTTTGACAATTCTGCATTATATTCTGTTGAAGAGTTCACATTGTGGTTTTGTATTATGTAAAGAAATTTATATTGAATATATATATATATGTATATAACAATGTACTTAAAGCGGTGATTTTCAGTTTATGAATGAGAAATTATAGTTGTAAATTATTAATGTCTACTGATGTATTATGCTTGATTTACTGGTATTGCTAGTTCTTACGACACTATTTCATGTACAATATGTGTATGAAAATGAAATAAAGAGATTTTGTTGATTGATTGATTAAAATCATTTTCTCAGACAGTCCACTTTCACCATTTTCAACATCAAATCCTCACCTCAACTGTAATAACGTCTGCACTGATCTATTCTAAAGGTCAAGTTGTTTATTTTTTTCTTAATACGAGTAGTTCTGAGTTGAGTGCAAACTTTTCAGTATTAAAGATGAAATAAGTTTTAATTTTTATGTACTGGTAGCCTGAATTTCAAATAGAAATGGTTTTAAATTTTTTAAAGTATCTGTTCATAATAATAGCTTGCAACTGCCGACTGCCGATCACTTGTCGTACAAAAAAACTCAACAGAAAAACATTTTTACTGTGTCAAACAAAAAATAGCTTTATAGAAATAAAATTGTTGCACATTTTCTTTGTCGGGTCTGTTTTAAAATCACCCTGGTCAAAAATAATACCATAGTCAATGTTCAGTTGAAAGTGTCTAGTTAACTTTGAATATTAAATTACTAACTGTATTTCCAATAACAAGTGATTTTACGATATTATTTGTGTTGAATACTTTCACTTCTTAAAATTTTCTATTTTTACAGGAGTGAGCAGCAGCTTCGTTTTCATTTTTGGCGAAGAAAAGAAAAAGCCATCTTGATCATGTTTTGCTGTCAAACACAATGGGTCAACGTTACAATGTATTGAATACTGTGATTTATGTTAGGTTTAAACACACATTCATGTTCCATATTATTTCAATTTCTAATTTATTTGTTGCAAAAGTATCTTTTGTTTCTTGTAATACATTTCACAGTTTATATAATCATGTAATCTAAACTGTGTACGTACAGTGTTATAAATAAGTGATATATTAAAAACAAGTTATGCTGAGAACTGTAAATAATGGTTGAATTAGAAAAATATTTAAATTATTTTTAGGACGTTTCCAGTTTGTTAATTTAGTTTTTTTTTTACATAGTTTTGTAATTATGCTCTATTACCTGAATTAGTCAACTCAGATATTGATTGTGTAACACGTTGTTCTATTTCATAAATGACAATTTTGTTATAGTTGTTTTAATGTCCTTTAATTGACTTTATTTTGTTATTATTTTTATGCCAAGAACATCTCTGGAGTTGATTTAAGTAAGATTCAATGAATTCAACAACAAAATGAAAATTTATACAAAAACTGAGTGTTTTCGATTATTCGTCTAGCCTGGGATAAACTCTAGTTAAAAATGCGTGTTTCTTTGGTAAGCATGCTACGATTGAAAGGCTTCAGAAAGTCAGGGCGCAATGCAAACGCGTCATCACCAACAAACACGTGAGGAAGGTATAAACTAAAGTCACTTGGATCCCGCGATGAAAGAAACTGTTATTGTTTATAACCCCTCCATCTGACACTCTTCCGTTTGTCCCAACATCACAATAAATGAACTCGTAGTTTGCATTTTCAATAGCTAAAAGAACTATACCGTGTGTTTTCTAATAATTAAAGTAGAAAGACCCGCTTCCTGGTGGTGGAACAATTCTGATGTGTTTGCCATCGATTGCACCCAAGCAATGCGGGAACTGCCATCTAACATCAAATTAATGGGTACTCATCGACATTTTTATGAAACTGAAACAAATCGAACGTTGCAAACAATAATGAGACGAAAAAGTGTTTTACTGTGCCATGGTCTTAGGAAATCCCAAATCACTTGTAAGCTTATTTTTTGAGGAGGTGGTTACTTAGGTCCAAACTGAAAGTTCTTATAAACATGGGTATTCAAACACTTCGTTTACCCACTAGCCACCATTTTAGGGGTTTCACCTAATTACCTTACGAGTAAGTAATGATTCTCTGTGTCAGACTGAAGATGAAGCAGCCGAGAAGAGTATCGACAATGATGATGAGGATACACAGTTCAGTATCGATCGCTGAATCTTTAGCTTCAACCCCTGAAGTTGGGCAGTTCAGTTCCAACCGTCGTAGGATGAGGACGTGTCCGCGCGCCTCTCCGCCGCCCGAGCCCGGTATTGTTATGCTTTCTTAGAACCTGTGACTCGCCGTCGTCGCTATGCCTGCTCCGAGCCCACGCTGTGTTGTTTGCTCTACCAGTTCGTCGTCCCGCGAGTGTATAAAGTGTAGCAAGTGTCATAATAATTTTCACTTAGACTGTGTGAGATCTTCTGTTAGTGAGTGTAGAAGTGTAAAACTTGTAGACCGGTACCATCCCAGAACAAATGTAAATGTGATACTCTCAACAAAATTGAAATAATAACATTGCTTTCCGCGGACCTGAAAAAATCTCAAGACGAAATTAGAAGATTAGAAAACCTCGTTAAGAATCTACAGGCTAAACAATCTAACTCGTCACCTCCAAGATCAACAATAGCTACAGCCTCCTCAACCAAGCCTTCTACTGCCCCTTCAGGACATAGAGCCTCATATGCTGAGATCTCCGCCGGCATCCCTCTAGTCAACCGTTTCCAGCCACTAAGTACGGACAGTGAAAATACACAGGACACGGTTGATTCTTCTGCAGAGTCTCAACCTGCCAATAGAAACCCCACAAGTACCGGAACGCAACGAAATGAAAAAAAGAAGAGACGCCGTGTACTTTTTGTTACCGACAGCCACGGCCGAGACTGTGGGCCACTTCTGCGAGAAAGACTCGAATCTGACTACGAGTGTCTAGTTGAGTGCCATCCAGGTGCCCCCTTCAAGAAAGTCGCCGACGCAGCCGTGACCTCCGCGTTATCCTTCAAGCCGGATCACCTTATCGTCATGGGAGGGACGAACGACTTCAACGATGTACGCCATCAGCCAGACTTGGACCTATCTTCGCTCCGTGATCTACCCGTGAGTACGAATGTTCTCATTGCACATGTCCCTTTCCGCTGTGATGACAATAGATTTAATAGGAATATTGATAAGGTTAATTCTAAACTTGATCGGCAAATAATTAAGGAACATTGTAACATGATTACTTTAAATTTAGACATATTAACCGTCAAAGACTACACCCGAAAACGCATTCACCTTAATAGACGGGGGAAAGCAAATCTTTGTGGTTTAATAGACAAAAAGGTTGCTGCCCCTAAACCCGTCACCACCACTCACATTCCCTTACCAACCACCGTCCCTTTACCTGCCACTTCCTTGCCTAAGGATATTCCTTCACCAACCATCTCAACACCTAAACCTGGTCCCACCCTCTTCAAGCTCCTCCCGGCCAAGTCCCGTCCCAGTTCTCCATACCCACCCAACTACAACTGCATCTCCTGACAATAGTTTTTTAGAATGAATAACCGACCTATCACTTTCAAAATCCTAAATCAAAATGTCAGAAGCCTAACTAATAAAAAACTAGACATAGAATCATTTTTATACTCAAAAAACTCAGAAATTGACATCTTATGTTTAACGGACCACTGGCAGGACTCTGTTCTCAATAATACTTTTAGTCTAACAAATTTCAAAAGAATGTCTAATTTTAGCAGAAGTCAAAACTACGGTGGTTCTTGTATTTTTGTCAAAAACTCGATTTGCGCCAACCAAAAAGGTAGAAATGATATAATGAACTTAAGTGTGGAATGTATTATTGAAATAAGCGCTGTTGAAATCAAACTAACTATAACATATTTAAATAGAATCCAAAGAGGAATTTATGTAATCATTTGTATTTATAGACCACCAAACCAGCCTACTGATACATTCTTCGAAACCCTAGAAATCATCTTTTCTAACATTTCGTCTGAAAACAAAAAGATTATTTGTTGAGGAGATTTTAACATTGATTTCCTCTCTAAAACTGAAAGTTCAGATTCTTTCGGGGCATTTTTCAATCCTTCTCGCTTAATTCTACTTGCATTGATCCTAGTAGGGTTACTGATCGTAGCTCCCCATTAATAGACTATATTGTTACTGATTTGAATGTAAATAAATATACTTGTAACACAGTGGGCAATGGAATTTCCGACCACATGGCACAAGTAATTGAAATATTTGATATAATACCGATAGATAGCAAAGATACTTTTATTAATGCAAGGCCTGTTAACCCTCAACAACTATCAATTATAAAAAATAACCTTGCTCGAGAAGATTGGTTGTCACTCTTAAACCTGGATAATGACCCTAACAACATGTTGACTATATTTACGAATGTGTTTGAATATCATGTAAATTTAGTTGCGCCAATGAAGAAAATTAAAACTAACAACAATAAAGTCAATAATAATTAATTGGTTCTCAAAGGGTATTAAAACGTCTTGTGATACCTTAAAGAGACTTCATGTGATCAAGAAGTCTACAAATGATAAAGGGTTCTTGGCCTATTTCCGTAATTACGAACGAATATACAAAAAAGTGCTAGTTGTTGCCAAAAAACTTGCAATGACCAGGCAAATAGAGAAGTCTAACAATAAAGTAAAATGCGCATGGCGAATCATAAAAGAATAAACTAATAAAAGTACTAAACTAGAAAATAAAGTTTGATTAAAAGTTCAAAACAAACATTTAAACGCCATCTAATCAGCTAATTTATTTAACGAATATTTTAGTAATATAGCGGATAATTTGCTTAAAGCTCTCGACAAAGCAAACCTATGTCCCTTAAATAACATTTTGTCCAAAACACCCGCCAACCCTAATAGTATTTATTTGTGGCCTATAACTAAAGAAGAAATCATATCAGTTTCCAAAATGCTTAAAAGTTCTACCTCATATGATATATACGGCATGAATTCTAATCTTTTAAAATCCTGCTCCGATAGTTTTTCTGATGCGTTGGTAAATATATTTAATAAATGCTTCGAAACAGGAGTCTTTCTGGACAAACTGAAAGTTGCTAAAATACTACAAAAAAACTATAAAATAGTCTAACTTAAAAATAAATCTTTAAAAGTTTTAAATTTTGTTTTTGTTATACAATATTTTATAAATAGAAAACAATATTTAAATAAGTATAAAGGTATTTAAATAGTTAAATCGTTATATATGTGTTATGTCACCCCCACAAAGTTTCAAGTTGATAGTACAAGTGCTTAAAAAGAAACTGGTACCTAAGTTTTCATATGTTTCCCTATCAAAACGCATGGTAGCCAAAAGGTGCCTATCTCCCCTTTATGTACACATCTACAAACAGAAAACAATCTGACTCGCAGTTTAAGAAAGGACTGGAAATTTGAACGTTGCTATGGAGATAAACAATCCGGAACGTCTTCTCTTACCAGCTCGAAGTCAACTAAAATCACAGATATGACCAAGGCATTTTTGGTAAGAACCTTAGAAGCATTCAAAGCAGAAATATTCTCTGAGATCAAAACAAACGCTAAATTAAAATTTCACAATACGAGTACAGATTGTAATGAGAACATTTTTTGTCGTTGTCAAGCAATAGAAAAATAATAGCTTTAAATATCTCGGAGTAATTTTAGACGAACAATTGAACTGGAAAATTCACATAGAACATTTACAACATTCAATTAAAGGGCAGTTGAGACAGTGTTATTTTTTAAGATCTTAATGCGACACGGGCCTAATGATAAACTTATACTATGCTTTAATTCACTCCAGAAAAGTAGAAGCTTATCAAGAGATAGGTTTGAAGGTAGGAGTAGAAGAAACTATTCACTGTCACCAAATAGGCAAACTAGGTTGTATCGACACTATGAGCCAAATTTCAAAAAAAGAATATTTTGTCATTTTTGCCAAATGTCCAACTATTCAACGGAAAACTGTGGATTTAATGTAAAATCTAAATATCATACTGAACCTAAACTTAATCAAGATAGGCGTGAATGGCAAGTAAAATGGAGAATCGCAACTCATATGACTACTGCGGAAACGGCCTGGAAATAATACAAAAGAAACTAGTAAAATTGGGGTGGGGGTTCTACTAACAACCCCACCTCCTCCCTTGACAAAAGTACCCTAGGGGATAAAAAAAAATGAAAAGGTCGGAAACAAAACTCTCATAGTCGAGAACAATCAATGAAGACAATCTATTGTCTCTTAAAACAATTTGTTTCGAATAGGAATTTAAATAATATCGAAGACAGTTTTTATAAGCTACTTTCAGTAGTAAAGTATGAGCTCTAATTTCCAACAATAAAAGACAGCTTTAAAAGCAATAAAATGGGAGGACCAATTGATGTTAATTTTTGTAAAGAAAAAAGCAGGTTCCTTCAAAATGTAGTTTTAACTCTCTAACATATCATTGATAATTTTGACTCTTTTTTGTTAATTATTGCATACGATTTCTCTTCACATTCTGTTTGATAGAATCGTAGTATAAATATCATTGTATAAATAAAAGTTTTCATATTTAATGGTTGTACAGTACTAACTTTTTCTCCTTTCTTTTCTCTTTTAAAGTGTTGGTTTTGATTATTCTGCAGGGCAGTGTTGGGTAGTTAAACGTAGCATGCTACATTTTGAAAATTAACTAAAAAAGTAAATGAGTTACATAAACTTAAATGCCTCAGAGTCAAACAGAATAAGTATAAGTGCTACAGTCACAAAAACTGTGCTAGTACTTCAAGGTCTTGCTGTGGTTCCTAGAAAAGCGGTGTCCGCTTTGTTACAGCCATAATATTACGGAGAATTTTTCAAGCAATCGTAAAAGAACGCCAACGGTTCTCTAGACAAATACCATCATGTGATTACATTGGTTGTCGTAAAATAATAGCTGTCATCGCCTAGTTAATTTAACATAGGTTAGTTAATTTAACAGTGAATTCAAGAAAATGAGTGATGATGAAGTTTTGGAAGATGAAAATGCAAGAAAACGGAAGAGGGGAGTAACGAATCCTAATTTGTACAAACAAAATGTTATCAAAAAATGTAAAGTTAAAGGTATAGAACGTGTAAATTATGTGGGGAAGACCGTGCAACCTAGGTCAACTGGACCTGATTGCAAGTAAGTTGATATACATTCCAATTTATTCCTTAAGTACTGCTTGAATAGTTGAGTTTAGCCTTACCCAGTGACCATAACTTTACTTAACATAACCCAGTCTATGCCCACCCTAACATTAAAAACATAGCCTAGGTCTACTCTAAAAACATAGCCCAGCCTAGGCCTACACACCTAGACCTAGGCCTAATTTTAGACCTACTCTACTAACCTTCCTTGTTTTTTTTTTCAGCTTCAAAATGAAGTGCTTTCAAAAGTTCAGTGACTCCGACAAGATATCAGTTCTAAAAACATTTCAAGAAACAAAAACTGATCAAGACATTTTCCTTCAAGGACTTATAACTAAAGTAGATGTTCAACGCAAAAGGCCGAGAAAGGATAACCCTAAATCTAGAGGCTGCATTGCTCTATACAGCGTTTTTTGTGAGGGAATCAAAAAGCAAGTGTGCAAAAAAGAGTTTCTAGGTTTATATGGAGTAACCGCGAAAAGAGTCAGACGTTTGTTGTCTTTGTTGGTGGCAGGTGAGACTCCTAAAGAATGCCGAGGTAAGAGTAGTAATAGTAGAACTAAGGCTGTTCCTGGTGCAGTAGTCGAGAAAATACATGAGCACATAAATGATTTTCCTGTGAAGGAGGCTAGGTATGCCAACCGAGATATTAAATACCTACACTCAGAAATATCAGAATCTCAAAGTTACTTATGGGTTTTATCTCAACTATTTTAAAGAAAACTTTAGTTATAACTTTGGCAGACCTCAGAAAGATGTTTGCTCAACTTGTGAGGAGCTAAGCCTTAAGCTCAAGAGCAACTTTCTTAACGACAACTCAAACGCCGCAGCTGCAGAGCTGTTGATACACATAAATCTAGCTAAGAAATTTTACAACAAATTGAAAGAACTAAAAGAAAAATGTCAGACTCGAAATGATATTGCATGTATTTGTTTCGACGTCATAAAGAATCTGCATTACCCCATATTCCTGTCCAGGAAGTTTTCTACATCCGGCAGCTGTGAATGTACGTATTTTGTATGTTTGATATGAAAAAGGAAACATCGGAGTTCCACCTTTACCACGAGGGTATAGGAAATAGGGGGCCAAATGAGGTTTGTACTTTCCTCAATGATTACATCACTAGTAACATACCTCAATCGACAAAAGAGATGCATTTATTTTCGGATGCAACGGGAGGCCAAAACCGTAACAACACTGTTAGACGTTACCTGATGGCACTGGTCGACTGCGGTCGATTTGACAAGGTGATTCAGTACTATCCTGTGAGAGGACACTCATTCCTCCCTTGCGATAGAAATTTTGGTGTTCTGAAGAGGCACATCTCTCGAATATAGAAAAATGGTGGCGGAAGCTTTTTGGTACTGACAAATAAATATGTAACTGCAAAATAATAAATCTTTTATTTTTGCCTTATTAATTTTGAAAAAAGGCTTTAGTCCCTGCACTTAAACATGTATTTTACAAACTCATTTTTAAAGAAACAAATTGAAAACAATTATGAGAACATGCATTTAGACTAGGAAAGTGAAGGAAAAAGGTTTAACAGATTTAGAACTAATAGTAACCTAATAAGGCAGTTTCTTTTAATTTACCGAAATTTAAAGGCGACTAATGCCCTTTTCAAAACCACTGATTCTTTATTTATTTTATCTATTGACAACTGCCCTGGCCATCCTGATGAGAAAGAATTAAAATCTTAAGATGGTAAAATCAAAGTTTTTGCCTCCTAACGTAACTCCAACCTATGGAACAGAACGTAATTCAAACTGTAAAAACGTAAAAAGTTTGCTGTACAGCGTTTTGTCAAAAGAAAGTAGTGTTGTTACAGCTTTGAAGGAAACCAATTTAAAAGACCGTCAGGTTCTTCTGGAAGAAATATATTTGTGGACGATCTAGATAACCCTGGTGAAAACGATTACGACAGTGACGCGGCAAGTGATGATGGCTTTGGTGTGCTTCAAGATTTGGACGAACCTGAAATAGAACCGGAAGAACTATCACAAGAAGACCGGAATATTGGGTATCTAGGTATTTTTGACGATTTTGATGATTTAGAAGAAATTCTACTTTACTCCCGAAAGTATGTTTTATTGTCACGCGGAGGAATGGTAAATAAGCTTACATAAGCAAAGACAAAACAATGCTATGGGAATTGCAACCACCGCCTCGCCAAACTAGAGCTAGAAATATCTTGAGAACGCAGGTAGGCTATGTTGGTGACGCAGTAAAAGAGTGTACAACGCCTATTGATGTTTGGCAACATTTCTTTTCAGATCAGATGATAAATGAAACTGTACGGCACACTAATGTATGGATTGATCAGCAGGAAAAAGGTTATGCAAATGAAAGCCATTGCAAACCCACTGAAATAAAGGCTGTATTTGGAATGTTGAAGATGTCCCAAATCAATTTGGAGGATGTCTGGTCAAAAGATGGTTGCGGGGTGGAATTTTTCCTCTAGTTATGTCCTTGTTCCAATTTAAATTTCTTCTAAGAGCGCTCAGATTTGACGACATGAATTCAAGAGAAGAAAGAAAGCAATCTGACAAACTGGCACCAATTCGAGAAATTGTTTAGCAATTTGTAAATAATTACAATGAAAACTATGTCGTCAGTGAATTCGTTACAATGCTTCAAAAGTTTCGCGGCCGATGCGCCCTTAGACAATTTATAAAAAGAAAAGAAGCACGTTTTTGAGCAATTTGGCACAAGAACTCTGCAAGGAACAAATTATTCTCGAGTGTCCATCAAAAGCACACCAGTGTGGGCCAAGAAGCGGCTGCGAGAACTCCTCGATCTTCCAGAGCAGCAGCGACCTCCTCCAGCGGAAGATGTGATCTCCGGAAGGTGCTACGCTTGTGATTGGAGGTCATGCAATTTTTTTTATTTACAAGTAACACTCTGCTCCTGTTGTTTGCGTCAACTGTGCTAACAAGGATAAGGACATGGACACAAGTGACACCGAGTAAGACTAATTATATTACTATAAGAGTAAGATTAGTTTTTCTACCTGATAATGTTGTACTTCACAGTTAATTAATCTCCTACTAATTTCGTTTATATTTTGCTTTAAATTTAGAATTATAAACTATATAAAAAGACGATACGTGTTTTATTGCATGACCTGGAGGAAACCACCGTGTATCACCCTTCGCGTTTCAAAATCAATGACACCCATGGAGGTTGTTCCCATAAGCTGGCAGACAGTAGGTTAATACCGTCAGGACCAGTGAATGCATGAGCTGTAGCTTTGCTGACTCACTTACTGACATGTAACACACTTCTGAACCTGTACAGTCCTCTCAATCTACCCAAGGCACGCTGGGACGCCCGCGTTACATGATCAGTGAAGGTGAGGCCACTGTCAAGCACGACACCCAGAGTTCTGGCCTTGTCACACAACGTCAAGCTCACACCATCAAGCATGACATAAGTCCCATCGTCACTGAGGCACTGTACAGTCTTCTGTGGAGCAGTATGCATCACAGTAGACATAGCTATATTGAGCTGATTCAACCCATTAGCTGTTGACCAGCTCGGGATGACCTCTAGATCTGAATTGATCTGCCCAATCGCAGTTCTCATTTGGGAAGGCTCACATGACAAGTGCAGCTGAGAGTCATCTGCATATAAGTGCACTGTACAATTTTGTACACAAAGTGGCTGGTCTGATGTGTACTGATTGAACAGTATAGGACCGAGACAGCTACCCTGTGGGATGCCTTGACGTTTGACGAGCGGGGTAGATGTTTCACTCTCCAATTTTGTCACCTGCAGCCTTGATTCTAGATAAGACCCAATTCAGCTAATAATCTTCTCATCAAAGCCATAATACCTCATTTTTGCCAGTAGCATCTCGTGGTTCATGGAGTCAAAAGCTTTGGAGTAATCTAACATAACCAGCGAACTGAATTTTCTATCATCCTTTGCGTCAATCAGGTCACTAAACAGATTGTTTAAAGCTGTGCAGGTACTATGATGTCTTCTAGACCCTGACTGCAGCTTTGGCAAGATAAGCTTTGAGTCCACGTGCGCAACTATTTGACGTACCACTATTTTTCTAATAATTTTGATAACGCTGGTAAAATTGAGACTGGTCTTAAATCTTCGACTCTCTTTGGCCACTTTGCCTAAAGGACGGACGATTGACATCTTCCACGACTCGGGAAATACCCCAGTTGATAGGGAAGTATGATGGGTTATTGCTCTCAATGCATAAGGGCTTACAGCTTTTATCATGTCGTTCGAAATTTCATCACATCCGTAATGGAAGCAAAGGCAAGAGCTTTACGCTCGTTGACTGAAGTGTTTTGTAAAGTTACGGGTAAAATCATAAGTGAAGCTCAGTTGAAAAAGCTGTTGAATAATATGAAAAGTTCTTTGAAAAAGAAAACTGATTTAAATGCCACTGGAAATAAAGTGATTAGGCTTAAAGACTGGAAAAAGGAATTTTATAATATCATGAATAATGATTAAAATCTTGTATTTAGACAGGTTCCTGGTGCTTTGTCAGCTGGGGTCAAGAGAAGTCTGGACAGTTATAAAGACCAAACACATAGGCCTATGACCAGTACTACCGACGCAGACAGCAAATTTGAAAGTAACGTTCCGAAATCAAATAGCAAAATTCGAAAAACAAAAGAAATACTTGACCAATATGATTCAGAAGAAACAAAATGCCTATCAGTACCAGAACTTCAACGACTGGTTTTTTTCAGCAGTTCCAACTGAATAAAGTACAATTGGAGAAAGAAACCTTACTACTTGATAAACTTAACCAACAAGGGGCTGTCAACAGTAAATAAATAAATACCCTGGCTCCTGTGATGAACAATGATGATGACAACGATGATGGTGACTTTGGTGAAAATTATATTGTATTAGCAAGTTTGTAAAAGTAAAGTATGTGAAATAGTTTAACTTAAAAAATGTATATTTAATAAAGTATTACTCTACATACTTAACATAGATTTTAGTCAGATGCCCAGACTTTAAAGCCTTACCAAATGACATTGACAAATACTATCGGCGAAGCTCATAATACATTGCAGAGCCGTAACAAAACACACTCTATCACAGACGCTGTCAATATGTGAGCAAATATTAGCCTACTGAGTGAATACATTCCGCACAGGCACACTAACGTAGGGTACCGACGAGCCAAAAGCCCGAACGTAACTAAAGAAAACCACAATTAATAAAAATGGGTTGATTTTTGTGGTGGGAGGTACAGTAATATGTCAGTGCTAGGGAGTGACCTTGACTACTGTAGGGATGGGAGGGTTGGTTGTTTTAAGATAACACTCATTACACTAGCAGAAAATAACGAAATTCCAAATTGCACAGTAAAAAGAATACTCCAACCGATTTTACAGTTTGTACATATCTGTAGATTACGCAGTTAGCAAACTAGTTTTGAATTTAGGCCTACTGGTTTTAAGATAACACTGCCTATATATATATATATATCCCAGTGATTTTGTAGATTTTAGCCAGATTTTGTACACACCACCTGACGATGAGGTAATCCTCGAAACCGGTCGTGGTAATAAATGTTTTTTTGAAAGGATACTTATAGTTATTTATTTTATTTTCCTCATATATATATATATATATATTAGCAAAATGAAGTGAACAGAATAGTATCCCTTTTTAACATTTTTAATTCGTTACACGACCGGTTTCGGGACTGACTCTTCTCGGTGATGTACATTAAATTGCCTAACCTAATTTGCAAAACAACAATTACAAAACAAAACAGGAGATACATCAGATGGTTTAAAATAAATACAATAGAAGTCTTGATCATGGAATTTAGGTTGTTCTTATTTTTGTTATATATTCGAAAATCGGATTCATAATTGCTGTGTGTTGTTTTAATATATTTGTTGGGTCCGACTTTTGATGAGTGTAAATGTGGAAATCTTCCTTGCAATTTAGGGTGTCTCCTTTTTGTCGAAATCTAAAATTGACATATTATTTTCAATACTTGTATAGAATGGTTACTTTCTAAAAGATGTTCGGCAAAGGATGATTTCATAGAAGTTGTGTTATTAGATTTCAAGGCCTGTATATGTTCTCTGAATCTTGACTTAAACGTGCGCCCAGTCTGCTATGTAGAAATTAGAACAATCATTGCAACTGATTTTATAAACGCCAGATCTGTTGAATTTGTCTTGTTGAGTTTTAGGTTTAGAAATAATTTTATTTATGGTCTTAAAAGCGTTATTTTTGGTCCGAAAGTTCAATTTGAAGTTAGAATCGTAGAAGGTTTTTCTCATAGCTTTTTCTAGAGTTTTGTTGTAAGTTGCGCAGATAAATTTTCTATCATCTAAAGGTGGGTTTTGGGTTTGAATCCTCTTTTTAGACAGCTTCCTTTTTATAATGTTATCTATCGTTTTTATATTGTATCCATTTCTTATTGCAATTGTTTTTATAAAGTCCTTTCCTTTATCTTTATCTTCACTTCAGAAAACAAACATATCATCATCTACATACCTGTACCAATAAATTATTTTATTTTTGTTTGTTTTCTGGAATTGAAATTAATGATCTTTAGATTTCCTTAATACTATTTCAGGTAACTTTTGAACTTCACAAAGAATACCAGGGGAAAATGAAATAAACTTTTTGATTAACTATTTTATTCTAAATCAAGCAATAAACATAATTTAGAATCTGAAAACAAACTCAATGAAATTGTTATACCTAAAAGTTCCAACCATCCCTGTTCGCAAAGATGGCCGGATTTCATCCAATGATTAACAGACTGACTACTATACCAATGGATAAAAAGATTTTGATAAAGAAAAGGACTTTATAAAACAATTGCAATAAGAAATGGATACAATATAAAAACGATAGATAACATTATAAAAGGAAGCTGTCTAAAAGAGGATTCAAACCCAAAACCCACCTTTAGATGATAGAAAATTTATCTGCGCAACACAACAAAACTCTAGAAAAGCTATGAGAAAACCTACGATTCTAACTTCAAATTGAACTTTCGGACCAAAAATAACGCTTTTAAGACCATAAATAAAATTATTTCTAAACCTAAAACTCAACAAGACAAATTCAACAGATCTGGCGTTTATAAAATCAGTTGCAATGATTGTTCTAATTTCTACATAGGGCAGACTGGGCGCACGTTTAAGTCAAGATTCAGAGAACATATACAGGCCTTGAAATCTAATAACACAACTTCTATGAAATCATCCTTTGCCGAACATCTTTTAGAAAGTAACCATTCCTATACAAGTATTGAAAATAATATGTCAATTTTAGATTTCGACAAAAGGAGACACCCTAAATTGCAGGAGAAGATTTCCACATTTTACTCATCAAAGTGGGACCCAACAAATATATTAAGCACTACACACACTAGCAATTATGAATCCGATTTTCGAATATATAACAAAAATAAGAACAACCTAAATTCATGATCAAGACTTCTATTGTACAGGTGCGGCAAAAGATCTGATGGTTTAAAATGTAAATAATAACTTAATGTTTTAAGAGATACAAAGTGTTTTATTGAATATTACAGATGACTATTTATGAACATTTATAAAAATAACCAAAGAAATGTTTATAGCTGATCCGTTCAAGATTTGAAAATGGCGTCTTTCAAATGATGTCCATCTTGGGCCACCGGCCATGCATTCTTTAATCTTGCACTGAAATTGTCATACACTTTCCCTAACATTACAGGAGAAATGTTATTATTTCTTGGCGTATGGCTTCCTTCAGGTCATCCAATGTGCGGTTTGTTTGTGTACCTCTTGATTTAAAAGCAGTCCCCACAAGAAAAAAGTCACAAAACTGAGATCAGGGGAGCGAGCTGGCCACGCAATGTCCCCGAACTTGAGATGACTTGGCCACAAATTTGCTTCTTAAAAGTTCATTACCTCATGGGTAGTGTGGGCAGTTGTTTAATTATCCTGTTGGAACCAAATTCTGCTTTTAATGGTTTAGGCGTTTTTGCGTAGTTCGGGATCACGAAGTTTTTCAACATAGTCAGATATCATTTGAGAGTTGACGAGTTTAGTTCGACCGTTTTATTCAAAAGGTATGGGCCTATAACACAATTATTTGTTACGCTACACCACACAGTGACCTTGGGACTGAAGGTCGTTGGAAGTTACGCACCCACAGCAAAATGGTGTTTCAGTTGGAACTTTCCTATCGAGGTCCATTAAAAATCTGCGGAGTTGCCGCTGAACAGCAACAACACTATCGCCATTTTTAAAAAATGCTTCCAAAACGAACGCACGGTATCAGTCGACCACTCCTCCATAGCTGCAAAATGTGCACGTAGGCGCTGAGACGCCTATCCCCACCACCCCCACCACACGCTCGTTTTGTCAGCGCTGCTTGGCGAAACCGTCAGATCATTTTGCCGCACCGGTATTTATTTTAAACCATCTGATGTATCTGATGTTTTGTTTTGTAATTGTTGTTTTGCAAATTAGGTTAGGCAATTTAATGTGCATCACCGAGAAGATGGCTCAGTCCCGAAACCGGTCGTAACGAATTAAAATGCCAAAAGGATACTATTCTGTTCACTTCATTTTGCTAATAAAATTAGTAGCCCTAAGTGAACTTTATCTATTTGATATATATATGAATATGAAGTTAAATGCCTCAATTCCGATGTTACATCATTGGTAACGAGCATTTTGTTTTCTCAGAGGTCTCATTCAGAGATTTCCTTGTGAACGCATCCCGTATACGCAACCAAGCTCTTCAAGCCACCCCTAGAGTATCACCAGTACATACAGGTTTCGCCAGACATTGTTCGATACACAATTCCGAATCAAGTGTGCAACTCGAAGAAAACTTGAACCAACACCCACCACCTCATAACCAGGACAATGGCAGACAAGGCACCAGCAGTTGTTCCCCAACCGGCAGTAGCCCCGGCCCCTCAAGTAGGACCAGGACCCAATCTGGCTCCAAAAATACTAACCATTCCCGAACTCCGCCTCCAATTCGGTCGCTTAAATTCAACGCGCTCACGTGTAAACGTCGGAATTAATCCCGGCGCATTAGAAAGAGTTTACGGTCATGAGTTTGACGCAGCAGCGTCAACCCTCGGTGGTCTGATCGCAGTAGACATAACACGAGAACGATCTTCAAATGTCTAGAACGATCTTACTCAAACGTCTCATGGATATTCATGAATTTCAAACCGGTATTCGACCCAATCCAGTTTTACAATTCGCCAGAGGCTTTGACGTCCTCAGACCTAGCGCTGAACTCCTCTACGCTATAGGTCCGTACTTTTGTGCGGAAAACGGAAAGCAGTATCATCTGACTTATCCCCGCTCCAGCAGTAAACCCACCTCTATGGTATGCATATGATGGTCAAATTTATCAAAATTTCAGACTATTCGTTGACCAAGTACGCCACAAATGCGACACCCTCTCCTTTCCGAAGATGTCGGATATTAATGGTCATCCCCTGATGTTCACTCGTGGACATGAAGACAACCAACTGAAATCGGCGAGAGCTTCACTAAATATCGCAACCCCAAGCGACGCTCTCCTCAGATTTGTACACGAAGATAACTTCATTACAAATAATGTTCCCGTTTTCAATGACTGCTCACTCGTCATGATGAGCAAATGTACGTCCGGAATTTGAATGTTTGACATGGACATTTCTCCTTCCACTACTTTGACACATTACACAATTAGTGTGACTACCCTTCCTTAATTTTAATATTTTGTTTGACGCCTATATATATATATCTTTTAATAACCAAAAGGAAAATCTTTATATATATACATCATTTTTACAACATCTACTCCAAAACAAAATACCCCAAAACTCCGTGGGGTGGGGCTCAGCATAGAGCAGTTCAGAGAATCATACGACATCTTAATCACAGCCCCATCTACTATTGAGGGACGAATAGAATGGACTTGGTCCTGTGTCCAACCCTGTTGCAGTAGGGTCCCTGAAGAATATGAAGACAGCGATGATGAGAGGCCAGCTTCAGATATGGACATCATACAATCTGTGATTGACTATGACGTGGAACTATCAACTTCAAATCACCGAAGAACACATTGGGATTGATTCATTGAGGAGATTGTTCCAAGTCCTCAAGATTACGCCCTCGATCTCGTTAGTGGCTTCTGCAAAGAAGGCTGCAGTCGAATGTTCATTTCCTCTACCATTATTTGGTTTGAGAGAGACAATAAAATATGACCAACTTGCCCTTTGTGTAAGCTATATGGTACGGAGAACATTTTATTCCTATCATCTATACTAACATATCGTCTTCGTAAAAAACGGGCAGTTGGTATTTTTTAGCAAAAGAAAGAACGGCTGATTTTCATCATGAAATGGATAGGGCAACCTACAAGTGGTTTTGGAACAATTGATACAACATTTTCTATCTGGTAGCGTCATTGAAATAGACAATGCTCCGTACCATTCTCGTAAAATCGAAAAATCCCCAAAAATACAAAAAAGAAATAAATAAAGTGGTTCAACGAGAAAAACTTGGGGCTGTTTCGTTTTCAATTCAACTTCTACCGTTTTTCACTTTAGATGCTAACTAGCTGATTAAGCAAAGTGTTTTCAATTGCTCTAGCCGCCGGTTAGGGACATCGTTATAGCGTAGATAAGACGAACAAATAATCTTTTAAGGATTTTCCGAGAAATTCTTTTAAAATCTATTAATGTGGACGAGCTTTCCCAAGAAAAGTGGACGAGATGTACTTTTTTAAGATTTCGCCTCCACAAAACACAAATTTTGTAATTAACCTCACAAGAGAGGAAATATTTTCACCGACTTTGAGGTTAGTAGAATAATAATGTAAATTGTAGTCACTTAATAATTTAAATTAAATTTGTACATAAACATTGCTGACATGAAACATGAGCAAAGATAATCAATTAGTACGAGTACAAGCTACTCGATCATGCCTGCAACGAAACCTTTGACCTTAATTGTACAAGCTCGCCAACGCTTTGAAATATTCTGTGCAAGATTAAATATCTGTCAAGGACAATGTGTGTATGTCAAAGAAAGTATTAATATTATTTTGTCTTTTGCGTATTGTATAATATTTTTATTCTAAGGCTTACAAAGTTACTGATGGGACGAGGCTATTCGTTCTAAGAAACCATTTATGAAACTTTACGAGTCTAGTTAAAGTAGGCCCACTAGCCTATTGGATAGGCCTATGAGTAATTCAAACTGCTATCCAATTAAACGCAAGCTAAAATTTGGTTTGATCGATTAAACACAGAATACCCAAGACTACAAAGCCACCTGTGCTCATGACCTGCCACCGCAACACACTGTTGTCGCAGAATAGATTTTAGTCAGATGCCCAACTTTAAACCTTGCCAAATGACATTAACAAATACTATCGGCGAAGCTCATAATACATTGCAGAGCCGTAACAAAACTGCACTATCACAGACGCTGTCAATATGTGAGCAATATTAGCCTACTGGTGAAACATTCCGCACCGGCACTGGCACACTAAAGCGGCCCATACACGAGCGAGTCTGGCTCGCAGGGCAACGGCTCGCGCCTAAACGAGCCAAATTCGCTGAGTGTATGGGCAGTTTTAAGACGATGAAACCGAGCTTAGCCGAGTCTAGCCGGGCTCGCCACCACCTTCTGTCCGGCTCAGCTCGGCTCGGCTCGTGGGTTGACTCGGCAGTGTGTGGTGCCATCCGAGCCAGGCTTGGCCCTCTCCAAGTCAGTTGCTACCCTACAGTCGTGAGGAGCAGTTCTATTGTTTGTGTAGAGGTGCGTATTGAGCGGAGTTATTTGTGCTACAATGGCGGCGTCAAAATATTTATGAGTCCTGACTTCTTGTCAAGATTTATAGAAGAATATAGAGAGTTACCATGTTTATGGAAAGTTCGGTGTGCCGACTACATGAACAAAATGAAGCGAGATGAGGCGTGGGAGACCCTGCTTCAAGTTACTAAAGAAAACTTCCGGAAGCTGACTTAAATTTGTCAAGAAGAAGGTCGACAATATCAGGGCCTTTTTCGAAAGGAACTAAGAAAAGTTCGGGAAAACAGCCGCAGTGGGGCTTCGGCAGATGAAAGCTACAAACCAACCCTTTGGTATTTCGATCTTCTAAGTTTTACCGCAGGCAAGAGAATCCTCGAGAGCAAGTCAAACTTAGAAGAGGATGTTGACGTCATGAACGACGAGGAAGAGAGTTGAGCCATCCGAAGTAAGTGTTTTAAGTCATATTGTTTTAATCAATTAAACATATTTTTAAATATAAAAGACAATTACTGATATTGTATGTCATAATTATGTTACATACTATGAATTAAATGTTCATGAACAACTGTTGAAATTAACTTAACGCTTTTGTGCTTAAACAATCATTTTGTCACCATTTTGTCCTAAAAGACACTTTTCCTGGTCCATTGAAGTATTTGACGTACATATCTCGGCTGTCGAGAGCTTCTGTAGCAGGTCCCAATTTTCGAGACCGTCCAAGTCCATGGAAAGTTCCTTGGGGTTGGTTATTTCTCAGTCACCTTCAATTACACGTGCATTCTCAAAATCTTCCCTATCAACATCGAACTAGGCGAATACTGCTCTATTATTTTCCTGAGAAAGTTATGTAGGACTACACAGGCCATTACAATATCATCTACCTTCGATGGGTGAAGATTTATCGTAGTATGGAAAATGCGAAATCTCGAAGCTAACACTCAAAAGCGTTCTCCACACACCTTCTTGCGTGACAATCTATAGTTAAAATTGTCTGTCGTAAGTTAGGTCTTTTCTGGAAATGGTTTCAAAAGATGTGTTTGAAGAGCAAAAGCTTCATCTGCGATAAACACATAGTTCATATTAGAAACTGTATTTTCTTTGTTAGGAAGGTTTAGTTCACCACACTTCAGCTTTCTATAAAATGTAGTTTCTTCTATGACACCTCCATCTGACACCCTCCCATTACATCCAACATCAGCCATTATGAAGTTTAAATTAGCATCTACAATCGCTAGTAAAACTACGCTATGATATCCTTTGTAGTTGAAGTAATATGATCCTTCATCAGCTGGTTTGAATATTTTTGTGTTTCCCATCAATGGCTCCTCCACAGTTTGGAAAGTTCCACATTTCTTCATATTCTTTGCGATTCTTTCCCCTCCACAGAAGCCGTTGGAAACTGAAACACATACATTCAACACTCACAACCGTTGATTATATATTTTCAGTAACTCTTATAGTAAAATTAAAAGAACAATTTACATTGTTTATATATATTTCAGATACATAAGTATATATATTTATGTGGGCTACAAAATGTGTATTCTTTTCAGAATGATACAACTGGAGAACAGATCAACGCAAATGAATCAGAAGTTGACACACGTGCGCAATCTTCACGATCTTCAATGCCTAAAAAAGGAAAGTTAGCCACACAAAGCTGAAGAGATGAAGCGACAAGCACTGGTCCAGAAAGCGTTTGATACATTAAACCAAGATACGGACGAGTGCGAAGGTCTTGGAAAGACATATGCGGCAAAACTTCGACGCATGGATATCAATCAACGGGATATCGCTGACAAGCTGATTAATGAAATTCTTTTAAAGGCATCCAAAACCACCTCACTTTCAATACTGATCTCTCATAACGAGTATAACACTTTCTCACAAAATAACTGGATTTCAACACCAACACCGTCTTCAGCGTCGAACCAATCCTTCCCGGGTTCCAGCACATGTACTACAGTTACAATCTCCATAAAATGTAGTTTGACTAAGATTTGTGCGATTAAAAAAATTGTTTTCAATGTATCAGTTAGCAAATAAGGTCATTTACAAATAAATTATATTCAAAATGAAATATATACTTGGGCCATAAAAAAATACACATACTAAGTAACATCCTTGTGAATGGCTTTTGAATGATCTAGTGAATGACGATGCAAAATAATAATATTATGTAATAGAACTTACTGTATAAATGAATGAAATTCTTAAAATCAAATATGATCTTAGTATACAAATTCTTATGAAAATAAAAAGTGGATACAAAATATTTTGAACTTCTATTATGTGTATGGGAAATGCTAAATCTCATTCTTACCTTCAAAAACTCTCCCTTTAAGCTTTTGTAGATAGCCTTGCAGGTCTCGGGTATGATTCGGCCCAAAGCTTGTGGCGATATTATAGTCGAAAACAAATCTTCAAAAGAGCGTCCTGTGTTGAAATCAGTAGTAAGGCGTTCTTCCGGTGTTATCGCGTTTCGCATTGTAGTGTCCTGTTTTGTTATGAAGGCTTCACCTTTTGAAGAAGAACATCATAATTTTTCATGTGTCATCCTGAGGTAGTTTTGATAGTAGTCTTCTGGTCTATCACTTCTGATGAAATCCAGTAAGTTCATGTGGCTAAACCTCTTTCTATTAAGAAGCCAGCTCTTAGCCCACAACTCGCGGTTTTTCGTTTCTTTTTCACACAAACACTCCGCATTCGTCCAACACAATAACTGCTGCTGCAACCTCCTTTGATAAACTCATATTTGCAACTGAAGTAGACGAGCTAAATTCGGGATAATCAAAACACGTGCGTGGTGATCAGGCCTCCGAGCTAGGCTGGTGAGCTGGGCTCGCCGAGCTAGACTCAGCCGAACTCGGCCGTGTGGGCCGCTTAACGTAGGGTACCGAAGAGCCAAACGCGAACGTAACTAAAGAAAACCACAATTAATAAGAAGGTTGATTTTTGTGGTGGGAGGTACAGTAATATGTCAGTGCTAGGGTGACCTTGACTACTGTAGGGATGGGAGGGTTGGTTGTTTTAAGATAACCTTATTACATTAGCAGAAAATAACGAAATGCCAAATTGCAGAGTAAAAGAATACTTCAACCGATTTCACAGTTTGTACATATCTGTACATTACGCGGTTAACAAACTAGTTTTGAATTTAGGCCTACTTGTTTTTTAAGATCTTTTTCACCTATACTGTATATATATATTCTTAGTTTCAACGAGAGACAAGGAAACAATACCGTGGGAAGAAAAAAAATAGAGGCTGAGTGAAAATATGACATACCAAAGAAAAGAACAGAAATCTTTAAAAGGAAGGTGTGCTCGTAATAAAGGCGATACTTCTATCATAAAATGCAATTCATTGTCTGAAGAAGAAAGGCAACAAATATTTACAAAATTATGGAACATGTCTTGGGATGAAAAACAGATCTTTGTAAGCACTCTTACCGTTGTTAAATCTGCTGAAAGAGCACGAGACAGAGAAGACGCTGACAAAAGTCAGAGACAATCTTCTTATTTTTTGCCCCTAAACGGATCAAGAATAAGAGTGTGCAAAACCATGTTTTTAAATACTTTGGACCTCGGCGAAAAAGCTCTCCGAAACTGGAAGATAAAATTTGAAAAGTTAAAGCCAGATCAAAATGGAGCTGAAGTGGAAGAGCCTAAACCTAAAAGGAAAAAGAAGGGACCCGAGTCAGAGGCCAATGTTGCTCTTAATGACTCTTTTGACAGTTTGGCTAAAATGGAGTCTTATTACTGTAGACAATCTACAGAAAAGTTTTACCTGGAACCACACTGGAAATCGAAACAAGATCTTTTAAGAGAGTATCAAAAGTGGTGTATTGAAAACAATAAACCAAAGTTGTCCTACTTCAGTTTTGCAAACACTTTCATTGATACAAAGTTATGTCTATCCTCACCTAAACAGGACGAGAGCGAGACATGTGTCGGGTATAGAATGGGGCAAGTTTCAGAAGAACAATACCACACACACATACAAAAGAAAGATGAAGCAAGTAATGAAAAAGCCTCAGATAAAGGCGCAGCTACACTACACCGTCTCGTCACGTCCCGTCCACCTCCGTCTACCACCGTCAATTCCAGAGGTGTGGCTATACTGCGCCGTCACGTCACGTCCCGTCCCGTCAAGTACAAAGACGGCGCGCATGCGCGGGTCGAAAAACAACTTCCCAGAACACACAAAGTTGCACCGTACGTGATAGTTGGAGATTCTGGATTTTCCCCCCTTCCCAACTTGATGCGTCCGTTTTAGAAAAAAGACTTCGCTCAACCAAAGAAGAAAAATATTGAACTATAGGTTGAGTAGAGCAAGGAGAGTTTCTGAAAATACCTTTGGAATTATTGCACAAAGATTTCGATTGTATCAAAGACCTCTGCAGCTATCAACTGAAAATGTGGACATCGTAATACTTGCTACATGTGTTAGTGACAAGAGCAATAATGCAGTAGAGAAGAAAAGTGTTTGAAAAAATTTACGTCCAGCAATAGCAGCACGTCTAGGCAGATTGAAGGGCGTAGGAGGGTTTCAGGAGATGGCATGAGGGTGGGGAAGGGGACTTTACAAATACTTTAACAACAAAGCTGGGGAGTATACTATGGCAGTACAAGAAAATCAAACTGGTAGATACTGTATGTATGTAGAAACAGTGTGTAACTATTATGTTATTATAATTTTTTCTTAGAGAGGGTCTTCTAACAAATTGTGAATTTCAAGATGGGGTTTTATTTTAATTATGTTTGTAACACGTTGTAATAAAAGGTCTAATGTATTATACTGTATGTATGTGAGAAACAGTGTGTAACTATTATGTTATTATAATTTTTTCTTAAGTTTTAATTTTAAATTAGAAAAAAAGGGTTTCATGGACGAGTGAGGAAATTTCGTTGGCGTTCACGCTAAGATTTTTGAGCAAACGTTGCTTCCTCTTCTTGAAGAGAAAAATGAACATACCTTTGCCTGGTATATCTACCCTTCAGCGTTGGGCTTCTCGCTTCGAAATCAAGAAGGGCTTGTTGAATACAGTTTTTAAGTACCTAGATGTAGCCAGCTCAACATTAAATGGCCATGAACGTCTATTTGTGCTACAGTATGACGAAATTAAAATCAAACGAACAATGGAATATGACATTAAGAGCGATCAAATTGTTGGACCAAAATCCAACATGCAAGTCATATCTGCCCGAGGATTGTTTGCCAAATGGAAACAACCGTTGTATGTCAATTTTGACACACAGGTCACCAAAGAAATTCTTCTTTCCGTTATTGACAAACTGAAAGAGGTTGAGTACAGTGTAAAGGCATGTGTTAGTGACATGGGAGGTGGCAATGTCGGACTGTGGAAGAAATTGAATATTTCTATCGACAATACATTTATCTCCACTGGAGATGGTAACAAAGATTATTTCTTTGCTGGTGCGCCACACGTACTGAAATTAATTCGTAACTGGTTTCTGGACACTGGGTTTGTACTGTCAGGTGGGGAAGTTGTAAACAAGACTCCCGTAGAAAACATGATAAAATTAGAGGAAAACCAAGACCTGAAAATATGTCACGACTGACAGGCGAACATCTCACAGTACAAAAAACGCAAAGACAAAAATGTCAGGAAAGCTGCTGAATTGCTGTATCATACAACAGCAACTGCATTAAAACATTATTTGCAAAATGACAGCAAAGCAGTAAGTACGAGTCAATTTATAGAAGTAACAAACGATTGGTTTGATTTGTTAAATTCTTATATTCCAAAACAATTCGGACAACCATCACAAAGGGCCTATGGTGACGACCTGCAAAATCAAAATTCTGTATTGATAAAATTTGAAACCTTAATGAAAACAATGCGATGTTGTGGGAAAGAGTCTTTGCAACTATTCCAAAAAGGTGCCATTATAACGAGTGTTATGGAATGAATACTATGAATGAAAGTGTGTACATTTTGACACACAGGCTCATTCCCACATTTCTTAATGATTTTCTTAATGATCCCACATTTTTACTAATGATAAAAAATACAGTAGGAGAATATCATTACGTATATATTAAGGATTTTAATAGGATGGTACATTCGCAGCTAACTAAAACCAAAGCAGCAATTTTTGTATGTAAGAAGTGTTTCGCTCATTTCCATGAGAAACCGAACACATTAGGTTTAACGGGGGAACAGAGGCTGGTCGAACATCAAAAGTACTGTATCGGGAAAAATCCTTTGCGTTTAGACTTACCCTCCAAACCTACCATTACCTTTGAAAATACCGCACGAAGTCAGCGTGTACGGTTTACCGCGTTCGCTGACTTTGAACCCGCCTTGATCCCGCACTCCCTTCCCGATGACCATGACAACCTCCCTATTGGTAATCAAATATCACCCCACCAATGAAGTAACACGAACATGTTCCGCCTCTTATTGTTATACAGGTGATATCCTGTACACGGACAGACAAATGGCGCGTTTGACCGCCCAACAAGAAATGGAATTCAATCTAGCGAGTCGTTGTCACATATGTGGCAAAGTGTTTACAGACCAAGATACCAAAGTTCGCGATCACCAACACTCTCACCCATATACTTTCCGTCGTGCAGCCCATTCCAAATGCAATCTCAGAAATTCCGAGGTGAACACTGTTAACGTTTACTTTCATAATCTATCATATGACTCCCACTTCATCTTAAGAGAATTAGGTTACGATGACGAGAAAGTTTCAGTGATCGTGTCGTCTGAAGATAAATACATATCCTTTTCCAAAACTATTCGCTATGCCAATACTAAATGGGGAGTCATGAAAATGAGGTTTGTCGACAGTTTGCGTTTCCTTCCTGATAGTCTGACAAACTTAGCTAAAATCTTCCTAAAGATCAGCTTAGAGAGACTAGAAAACAATTTCCCGATGATGTTCAGTTTGACCTCCTCACGCGGAAGGGTGTGTTTCACTATGAGTATGTTTCCTCTGTCGACAAACTAGATGATACCAAACTGCCAGACAGACTAGCCTTCTATAGTAAGATAGCTCTTGAAGAGGTATCCGATCTTGACTATACCCACGCCCAACTTGTCTGGCAGACATTTCTAATAAAAACTCTCGGCGAATACAGTGATTTGTATAATCTCACTGATGTCTTGCTTTTAGCGGACATTTGTGAGAATTTCAGAGACACGTGTATTCAGACCCACAAACTTGACCCCGCTCATTACGTCACACTACCATCCTATTCATGGGATTGCATGATCAATCATACTGGTGTTGCCCTAGAATCATTTAGAGACCATGAAATCTATCTGTTTTTTCGAAAAAGGTATCAGAGGAGGAATTTCCCAATGTTGTAAACGTAGGGCAAGGGCGAAATACCAGCATTGTAGTAACTTCTCTCCCCTGAAGCGGACCAGCTACATAACGTACTTGGACGCTAACAACCTTAAGGGATGGTCAATGTCGGAGCCTTTACCAACAGGAGGGTTCCGATGGCTTAATAGAACTGAAATAGAGGGTCTTGATGTAGGGTCTTTGTCTGATAACGGTAGCGTCGGTTATGTCTTAGAAGTTGATGTCGAATACCCTGACCACCTACATGACACCCACAAAGACTGCCTTTCCTGTTCCGATAGCTTAATAGAACTGAAATAGGGGTCTTGATGTAGGGTCTTTGTCTGATAACGGTAGCGTCGGTTATGTCTTAGAGGTTGATGTCGAATACCCTGACCACCTACATGACACCCACAAAGACCTGCCTTTCCTGTGCGAACGCAAAGTCCCTCCCGGTTGCAAACATCAGCAATTAGTAACTACTTTTGAGAAAACTAACTATATTGTACATTATCAAAATTTAAAGCAAGCCATCAAGCATGGTTGCACGGGGTTATAAGGGTAATTCGACCAGTCTCCGTGGCTAAAGTCGTACATTGACCTAAACACTGAGTTAAGAAAACAGGCGAAGAATGATTTTGAGAAAGATCTGTTTAGGCTTTTGTAGATATGATTGGACTCGCGTAAATTTTCCAGTAGAGCTTAAGGATATTCATTTATTTGAAAAGCGAAATAATATTACTCGTAGTAATTGTGTGTTTGGCTTAGATAGTAAGAAAAAGCTATTCCCACTAAAAGCCGGCAACCCTTTAGATGACCTAGGGATTTACTTATGATAAAAAACACAGTAGGATAATATCATTATGTATACATTAAGGATTTTAATAGAATGGTACATTCGCAGCTTACTAAAACCAAAGCAGCAATTTTTGTATGTAAGAAGTGTTTCGCCCATTTCCATAAGAAACCAAACACATTGGGTTTAACGGGGGAACAGAAGCCGGTCGAACATCAAAAGTATTGTATCGGGAAAAATCCTTTGCGTTTAGACTTACCCTCCAAACCTACCATTACTTTAGAAAATACCGAGCGAAGTCAGCGTGTACGGTTTACCGCGTTCGCTGACTTTGAATCCGCCTTGATCCCGCACTCCCTTCCCGATGACAATGATAACCTCCCTCTTGGTAATCCAAATATCCCATCCCATCACGGGTAGTAGAGACACGGTAGTGTTCACCAGGTTGATGGGCAGTAGCAAGCCCCGCCCATGGTAACCACCGCACCGCACCGCTCACCACACCACACCGCTCACTGTACTGTGCCACTGGCTAGTGTAGTACACATGTCAAACGCCTGCTATTAGTTTACAAATTGTTTAAAAGTGTGTGTATCAGTGATAGTATTTAACATGGTGTGTTGTGCTATTGGAGGCTGATCGATCAACGAGAGACACCAGCAAAGACTCAGTATCCTTTTCCATAGATTTCCCAAAACTAATGAAATAAGAAATAAATGGATACACGCGTGTAAAAGATTAGACTAATTTAATGCAGACAATGCGCGTGTTTGTTCTGAACATTTCGATGAAAGCGACTATGTTAGGGATTTAAAACATGAACTACTAAATCTCCCATGTAAACGAATGTTGAAACCAGATGCAGTTCCACACTTAAAATTACTAACGGCAAAATTGTCTAATGAATCTGAACCGAGTACTTCTAAGCAAGGCAGAGACTCGCGTATTTCCGTCAGGAACACCCGTAAGGAAGTACAAACATTATTGGAAACTTCAGTTGAATTAGAGTTTTCTGTGAGTACTAGCGTTGACGACGATGAAGAAGCTTAATTAACAGACACTGATCCCATTGAAAAGTGCTGTAACTGCTATGTTGACGCATTAAATGACGAACTGGTTTCCTTACAACTAGAAAACGAATCCCTCAGGAAAGATATCATAGAGTTAAAGCAGCGGTTGAACGAAGCAAATCTCGAGATTTCAAAAACAAAAAAGTTACAAATTTCAGTAGAGGTACGTTTTGGAATGTCAGAGAAAGTTTTGCTTAAGGGGAGGTGTACTAATTGGTCCACTGAAGATATCGCTAAAGCCGCAACACTGAGATGTATATCTTACAAAGCTTTAGGGTTTGTGAGAAATGTGTAAAATACCCACTACCAAGTGAGAGTGTGTATGATTCGAACCGGCGAACCAATAACGACAGCGAGTCGTTCAACGTGGCGTAAAGACGGCAAATTGGAGAAACTCATCCCCAAGCATGGTCATTTATTAGTAAATTTTGAAACCTAGTTTTTATTAACTTTGAACTCGTATACCAATTACAGTATATGAATTTTCTTTTTAGAATTAATTAATTGAAATAATACAGGTTTTTAGTAAATTAACAACCCATTCCAAGGGAAAAATGTCAAAAGAATTTAAACTTTATTTTTACTGATTAGTGATAAAAAATTGTCTGTGTTTCAGGAAATGTGCAAGAAATTGAACATGTTATTTATACAAACACGCAAAGAGTAGAGCTTGGCTACGAGTTGACCAAAAAGACAAAGCGGAAGTATTTAATAAAAGACATTGTGATAAACCGAATGACAAAGAAGCTGGAAGAGGGTAGAATAACACCCTTAGAATTTTTGAAGTGTGTGGCGACAGTGGTCGGAGGTTATTTATCACCTAAGTACTCGTATATGATTGCGGGTTAAAGTAGAAGTAGGCGCAATAAGATGTCTTTAGCAAAATTCTACCATAAAAATCAAATGTGTGTAGGATGAGTCTATGTTTTGTCTGATAATTCTAAAGTACTGGATGGATTTGTTCCAATTTTGCAAATTTGTTTCCTATGCAGCCAAACCCTAGCCTGAGTTCTATTTTGATGATAATACAAGTCGATTTTGGCTATGCATTGTTTTTTGTTGCATGCAATAACTTTTGCATGTTAACTTTTGCACTTTTGCAAAAATGTACTATGACTTATGTGTAAAAAATAGTACATTGTGATAGTTAATTTTAGCCTTTGGTAATTAATTACTCCATAGAAGTAACTGTTGTCTTTTGGTTTAGGAATACGCCAAAGAATTAATTTCAAGTATTTCAGAAGTTAACCGCGAGGTTTCCCCTCTGCAGATCTACTGTACTAGTTGATACAGTTTTTTTTTCTTTTTAGATGAACAGCTGGTAAACTACAGAACAACATCCCTTAGTTTTTAGGGAACATAGACAGTGCCCATCTCAAGGGTTTGTGGCTAAACAGATAGCAGAACTTCTGTCAGACTTGGAACTGAGGGAGCCGGAGGAAATCCTGAGTGAGGATTCACCGCTCCCAAAATGCATGTTATGCATGACTAATAGAGCTACACGCTTGGTGATTCCGTGTGGGCATTGGCACGGGTGCATCACGTGTTCGGTAACTGCTGTGCAGACGCCGCTATATTACCAAGTAGCGCCTGGAGTAGAGCTACCGGACACGCGTGTGCCATTGCGATGCCTGCACTGTGATGTGATCCCATGTGGGCATTGGCATGGGTGCATCACGTGTTCGGTAACTGCTGTGCAGACGCCGCTATATTACCAAGTAGCGCCTGGAGTAGAGCTACCGGACACGCGTGTGCCATTGCGATGCCTGCACTGTGATGCTGTTATAGGGAAATTACTCCGCGTTTTTAACTAGGCGTTAGGCAACATGTACATATTGTACTACAGTTTTGTTTTATTTTTTGTGATATTAAAATATGTTTTAGTAACAATACTTTTATTCCCTTTAAACCTTGGAGCTAATTGAAACACGTGTAAAACTTAAAAACTTAAATGTTAATAAAACTAAAAATTTGTAAATCAAATGAAAATGTAACTGGTAGGGGAGACTGTTGTACCTTGAGCATAGTGTACCTTGAGCCACTGGAAATATCCAGTAGTTGCTGCTACCTATCGGGCTCCAATTGAACTCGGTCCACCACCACCCCAGTTGCCTAGATGAGTTTGGTTCGTTTGCGTGTACTTGTACGTTTCTTATTTAAAAAAGTATTTTCAACTCTCAAAAGTAATTTTTTTGAGCTGAGACAGTAAGGTGTTCCTCTCCTTGTGGATGTGTAGTGTTGATTTACCTCATTCTACGTTTAAAGCCTACTTTCTGATGAGTAATTTGGTGATATAGTTCTTTTGATTTGTTAAGCAGTATCATGTAGGCAGCCATATTTGTTCAAAGTAGTCACCTTGTGTACCTTGATGCAAAGCTACCTCGTGTACCTTAGGCCAGTGGCTCATGGTACAAGACGTTACAATTCGTTGGTTTTGCATGTTTTCAGGGATGCCTAGAAGCAAAGTGGGGAAAACTCGAGAGCCACTGGATCCAGAAACTGTGAAGAATGCTCTTCAAGCCATTCTAACTGAAGATCCCGAAAAAAAAACTGTCTATTAGAGAAGCGGAAAAGGTGTTTAAAGTCAGTAGGGCAACCTTGACGAGACAGTTGCAAAAATATAGGGACAATAAGGAAGGGTACGCGTATTCTGCTGATTGTGCTGTAAAAAAAATATTTTCTTCAGATGAAGAAGATAGTTTAGTCAATTACATAAAAAATGTTGCCCACATGAAATATGGGTTAACGAATAAGGGTGTTCGTGATTTAGCATTCAAGTTCGCACAAGCTAATAAGAAAGCTTTACCATTAAACTGGGAAACTGAGAGTATAGCAGGGGAAGAGTAGATGCGAGGATTTTTAAAACGTCACGCAGACCAACTCTCAATCAGAACACCGGAAGCGACGAGTTCATGCAGATGCACAAGCTTTAATAAAATTTCAAGACAGCTGCTAGAGTTCAGCTGAGTTATGTATGTATGTAGTATGGTTTTGTATGTATTATGTATGTATCATGTTCTTGTATGTATTCTGAATGTAATGACGTCATAGATACCAAAATTCTGTATCAAAACAGACTTAACAAGTCATATATTGTTAAAGTCATATATTGTTATTTATTTGAATTAGTTATAATATTGTTACTTGTGCTCATAGTTTAAATACAGGGTGATTCAAAAATAGGGCGCCAAATTTCAGGGGTGGGTCCCTTATGCAAAAACAATGAAAAGTCTATAAACATGGGTCCTAAAATTCTTCATTACTACGGTAGCCGCCATTTTGTATTTTTTACTTAAAAATTTATATCTCCAGAACGGTTTGACCGATTGCATTCAAACTTGGTATGGTGTTTATGTGTCTTAAGGGCAGTTTAAGAAAAAATAATTATGTTTTCAAACCATACAGAAACAAAATTGCGGCTGTTTAAATTTTTCAGATTGAAATACCATTAAATTGGCGCATAATACAAAAAGTTTACAAGAGTAAAAAAAGTTGTATTTTATAGTTTACATTCAGATACAAACTCATTTTCCAAATGTTAAATTAATATTTTCACTTTTACGTCAATTTACAACTGGTACATTACCAGTTTTCATTGTTAAAATTTATATCTCCAGAACGGTTTGACCGATTGCATTCAAACTTGGTAGGGTGTTTATGTGTAATAAGTTAAGTTTTAGAAAACATTATTAAAAACCCACATTTTACTCTTGTAAAATTTTTGTATTATGCGCCATTTTCATGGTATTTCAATTTGAAAAATTTAAATAGACGCCATTTTGTTTTTGTGGATTTTATGAAATAATCTTTTTTTTAAATTTACCTTATGGCACATAAACACCCTACCAAGTTTGAATGCAATCGGTCAACATTCTAAGTAAAAATAAAATAAGCGGCTGGAGTAACGAAAATTTTAGGACCCATGTTTATAGGAACTTTTTTTCATTGTTTTTGCATAAGGAAAACACCCCTGTGGCGCCCTATTTTTGAATCACCCTGTATATGTAATGTTAAATTTATTTCATACAATTTACTAATTTAGTAAAAATGTTAAAATTCAATAGATTATACATATTTATATATAACTTAATACATATTTATGGATCATATCTATATATATATATACGGTTCGGTCCAATTATTTTTGTCTTCAAGTTTATTTAGTAATATATACAGGGTGTCCGTAACTCTCTGTACAAAGTTTGCATTGTTCCTTAGTCAAGACAAACACATTTCACCATAGGAACATGGGTCTGCGGTATAGTTTGCCGTCTGTCTGTCTGTATGTGTTTTTTACAAATTAATTAATAAGTCAAAACCAATTAATAGAATTTCACCAAATTTTGGTCAAATGCAGGAAATACCTTTCTTTAGTAAATTCTATTACAAATCTTATGACACAAAAATTATGAAAATCAGTCATAAATAACTGAGTAGCTAAAGATTTACTGTGACAGACACTGGTCAAATATGGGTGCTTTCAATGACAACAATGGAAAAGTTTGTGTAATGTGATTGTCGGGCTTTATGTTTACTGCCGATCAGCTGTCTTGTAATAAGAGCTGATCAAGTCCTGTTGCCTAAATTAACTCCATTGTTGTCTGAAGCGTGCCGCGAATTAGTATTGATTTCTTCTTATTATCGTTTTTAGTTTTAAAGTAAATACTGTTGTACTTGTGTGGAAAATGAATAGATACACAACAGAAGAGTACTGTGATATGCACTATTGTTATGGAACTCGTGGCAGTGCAAGAGGAGCGGCGAGGTTGTACGCAGCACTCTTTCCGGACAGGCCATGTCCAAATCATCAGACATTTACTGCTGTTCACAACAGATTGATAGAAACGGGTACCTTTAAGGTAAACATGAGTGACACTGGGCGTGATAGATCGGTTCGTAGTGTGGATTTGAGGAACAAGTTCAAATCGGTTTGAAGATAACCCGTCGGTAAGTAGTAAAAGTGGTAGGGAGTGAACTTGGTTGTAGTAAGAACACTGTATGGAGAGTTTTAAGGAAAACCTTTACCCATACAGTCCTCAAAAATTACAGGCCACAACCGGAAGATTATCCTAGAAAAGTGACCTGTGCTCTGGTTTTTGGAAATGGACCTAAACAACCCTATTTCTGGAAACGTTTTGTTTACTGAAGCGAGGCTGGTTCCAGTAGGGAGAATATTAACAACAGAACGAAGTCATGTAATGGGCAGCAGAAAATCCACATGCAATTCATGAAGCTGGACACCAAGTAAAATTTTCAGTTAACATGTGGGCAGGTGTTATAGGTAATTTTCTTGTTGGACCTTACATTTTACCAAATCGGTTGAATTCCCAACATACCTCGTGTTCCTCAGAACATTCTTCCGTTGTTGGAAGATGTGCCCTTCAGATCGTGAAACCATGTGGTTCCAACACGTGGAGCCCCAGCCCACTATGGCGATACTTAAATAACACTTTTCAAAACAGGTGGATTGGGCGTGGGGGACCAACACAGTGGCCTTTCGATCTCCCGACCTCCTCCACTCCATTTCTTCCTGGGCAATATGAAACGGCTCGTGTATAGCACTCCTGTAGAAAATGGGATGGATTTAGTTTCTCGGTGGTTTGAAGCAGCTGCGGTCAATGATTGATCGATTTAGATTATGTAACCGTAGAAGGTCGTCATTTTGAACAATTATTAGAAATAAATAAATGTTGAAAGATCAACTGTAAATAATTTAAATTGAACAGATCAACTACAATAATAATTACAATTTTTTACGTTACCTCTATATTGAATTTTATTGAAATAAACTTAAGTTTAGTTAATTGTTAATTAAATTAATCATTACACAAACTTTTCCATTGTTGTCATTAAAGACCCATATTTGACCAGTGTCTCGTCACAGTAAATCTTTAGCTACTCAGTTTTTATGATTCGATTTTAATAACTTTTGTGTCATAAGATTTGTAATAGAATTTACTAAAGAAAAGTATTCCTGCCAAATTGTTGTAAAACCACTAGTTTTTAAGATATTTAAAGTTTAATATTTTAAATGGCCGCCATTTTGAAAATTTTTAAAATAATATTACAATACTTTTTGTGCAATTGGTCTTATTACCATAAACATTTGACCAAATTTGGTGAAATTCTATTAATTGGTTTTGACTTATTATTAATTTGTAAAACACATAAGAAGACAGACGGCAAATAAGCACCGCAGACCCATGTTCCTATGGTGAAATGTGTTTGTCTTGACCTAAGGAACAATGCTATATAACTTTGGCAGAGAGTTACAGGACACCCTGTATATAGTTAAAGTGCTAGAAGGTCAGGAACCAAAAAATATATGGTAAATAATTTTTTTAACATTTTGATAGCCTTATATTTTGTGTTTAAGAATATGTATTTGGTTTTTAAATACGATGTCTGTAAGTATTTAAAAAAAATATTGTTCTAAGGGCTTACAATTGCGTTGCTACGCGACGTTACTCCTCAAAACCAAGCGCAACCTAAACCATCATTCCACTCATACTTCACATAGTACAGAATTTTATAATGACTGATTATCTATGTAAGAATATTTTACTTCCTATGTTGGCTACACTGTCTGCACCTGTTGTTATTTTGTTGTTGATGTACTCAACTAAATTGTGTATTTGTGTTCTAAAATTTTTCTTTTAGTCTGAATTATTAGCGATTGAACAGTGAAGTGAAGTGAATAGTGTTTATCTAAACATGGGTAGAGTACAACGTTTATTCAAAAAACGTAAACATGTTGGTAAGGCTAAGGAAAGTAGCAGTCAAGGTGAGCCTTCTGACCTAGGCCTAGAAGTTAGGGTTACTCCTAGTTCGAGCAACAACCAAGAGGAGTCTCGACAGAAACCCTCACTATCTAAAACCAAATTGGATAAGAACATGTCTGAGTATGTTAATAGTCTATCCAACAGTGATTTAGAATTTGATATTATTAGTGTAAGGGATTTTGAAACACAGCTCCAAAACATAGCAAGTTGTAGGTTTTGTCAGCATAAACTAACCGTGGAAAAGAAAACACTCGCTGGACTTGCTGCAAAAATAAACATATTGTGTTAAAACTGTGAAAACAATGCTGTTTATGCTAACTCTAAAATACCTGAAGAAGCCCAGAAAGACTCTTTGTATGACATTAATTTACGACTTGTTTTGGCTCTTCGCTCACTTGGTTTAGGCTATGCCGGCGCAGAGATGCTGTGCGGTGTCATGAATTTACACTGCCCTCCTGACAGATACTACCTCTATGAAAGGCATTTAGGCTTGATTTCAGAAAAACTGTCTTTTAAGTCTATGCAGCAAGCTGTGAATGAAGCCGTAGATGCAAATGATGGATCCAAGGATCTTTGCGTTGCCGTTGACGGATCGTGGCAGCGACGTGGACATGTGTCGTTGAACGGAGTGTTGTCGGTTACGTCTGTTGATATAGGTAAAGTTGTAGATGTAGCTGTCTTGTCTAAGTTTTGCAAGTGCCCCAATAGACTGGATAGTGACCATATAGATGGATGCATCGCTAACTACAGTGGTACAAGTGGGGGGATGGAAGTGGCCGGAGCTATACAAGTGTTTCAGCGTTCAGAGGAACTGTACAATGTTAGGTACACAGAGTACCTAGGTGATGGCGATACAAATGCATTCAAGGCTGTAAGTGATGCCAAACCTTATGGGGATACAGCAATTGTAAAAAAAGAGTGTATTGGCCACGTTCAAAAAAGAATGTTTGCTCGCCTAAAATCGGCCAAATCAAGGTCCGGCGTAGTAAAAGAAAACGCTAAAAAGCGTACATTTTCCTTGAAATTGACTGAGGGCCAAATGAAACAAATACAACAGCTATACTATGGCTTAGCTATAAAAAGAAACACTAGAAGTGTAAAAGAAATGCGCAACGCCATATGGGCTGAGTATTTTCACTTGTCGTCTTCAAACCAAAAGCCGATGCATGAGGCATGTCCAAAAGACGAGGATACGTGGTGTAAGTTTCGTATAGCCGAGCAAGCAAAAGAGGAATATGACCATGACAAACATTTCCACATCCCTGAGGCAACAATGATGCAAGTGAAACAGATCTTCAGGGATTTATCTGAAACAGAACTTTTAAAAAAATGTGTAGATGGGAAAACGCAAAATCCAAACGAATCGTTCAATAATATCATTTGGTCATTCGTTCCTAAAAAAACCTTTGTTTCCCTTGAAACACTGAAGTTTGGTGTTTATCAAGCTGTTCTTAGTTTTAATGATGGCCACATTAGTAAAGTTAGGACATTGAAGGCAATGGGGTTGGAGCCAGGCAAAAACTGTGTTGCCGCGATGAAAAAACGCGACGAACGAAGAATCAAGCGAAGTGAAAAAAATCAGTGCGAACTCGAAAAGAAAATTAGGCAGAAAAGGAATCTGGCTAAGAGGAAGTTAGAAGACAAGTTCCTGGAGGAAGAAGATCCTGAAAATCCTGCCTACTGTCCAGGAGCATATTGAGACCAAGTAAGTGACCAGACTTCTTGTCAATAGATTTAACAAGCCTTGTTTAAACACTATTTCCCGAAAACGAGCATTTTTATGAGGTTTTTTGCACTTTTCTCATGAACCACTCTAGCTAGAGATACCATTTTTGTTTTGTTTTAAAGGTGGAGGTTTTCTCTACATTTTAACACAAGATTATGTCAAAATCTCTTCTAAATCAATGTTAAAAGTTTTAACAAAGTTTTGTTCTAAAGGGGTTTTGAAGAAAAAATATTAAAAAATACTTAGACATGTAAAATGAGTAAACCCCCGTGTTAAAGTGTGTAGCATAAAATTATCTATCAGATAAAAAAAATCATGGCTCTATGTTGTGTAGGTCATGAGAAAAGTGCACATTTGTTAACATTGTTATTGAAGATGCCCCACATTGGACTTTGAACATAGTTTTAACTGCTTCGGTGAAATTGGGTTAGAACTGTATTGAAGCATGGAAATAAAATATAAAAAATATAAAAATCAAAATGCGCCAAATTCTTTTTTGTCCTTATCCTGTTCTGGTGCTTCGCATCACGCATGGTGCAATTAACGATAGCTAGGTAGCTTAGGCTCAATCGAAAATGTGTAGATTTGCATGATTTGATGATCCGTAATAAACATAATGCTCAGTTGCATTTCTGTGCTTATTGGACTCTCTCTGAGTACACTTCATTAGGCCTATGCCAGCATGAACTACTCAAGCACTGAATTTTAATATTGATCCAGGTACCTATATTCCAAGTCAGTTTTCAGAGTTGACGCTTAACAATCATGATTCCGATTAGGCTAGGCCTACCCTATATTGGTATAAACTACTTCATTGGCTGGAGTAGTCACACTAACCCTTTTGAAGGCCTAACTGAATTAACCTATCTTGCTAGAATAGTGATAGTGACGTAGCCATTGGGGTGGGTAGGGGAAATAAATCACTATCTACGCGATGCATTCGGGTTGTTCCTGATGTTCATGGACTGGGTCTACTTACTGGGCACGCTTTTGCAGGCCTTCCAGGTCTACATAATTGTGGTGGGTCCTGGTGCGTATCATCTGGTTCTTCTCGGTGCGTATTCTGCTCCCTTTCATCAATTGGGGCGGCCTCTTCTTCGGCAATAATTAATTCTTCTTTCTAGTCATAAAAGATCTTACATGAAAACCCTCAAAGTTTTGTTGTCCTTAATGTAGCGTTTGGTTTTCATGTTAAATTTATTTTTAGATAAGTTTCAATTTTAAAGTAAAATGTTTATTGAATGTCTTTTTTAACTAAAGACTAAATGATTTATCTTGTAGTTATAAATGTAACATTTAGTGTTCATCTTAAATTTCTTTCTTAATAATTCTAGTTGTGTCTCAGTTTGACTATTCACGCTGTCTCTTATTTTCAGAGCCTCGGTTTTCTCATCTTGGCAGGTTGCCCCAAGCCTGGCAGGTCGAGAATTTCGCCAGGTACGCAGAAGAGCGGCTGCGATACGTCAGACGTTGTCAGGATCCGAGATCAAGAGCCCAAAATGCCATGAAGACAGGCCCACTCAACGAGCTGCTTGAGGCTCGGCGGGAAGGTGGGCAGGTTTTTCGAGACATTGGGCAAGACGAGACTGTCCAAGGTGAAGGGGGAGCACAGCCTGGAAAGATTTACCTCCCAAGTTCGTTTACTGGTGGACCCAGATACATGAAAGTCCATTACGAAAATGCGATGGGCCCTGTTTCACGTTGAGGTTCATTATTTCTCACATTTACGTAGCGCAACTTGGGAGGAAAACAAGAAGGCATGCCTAACAACAGCGGTAGGAAAATGTTTATAGATGTCTTTTTAACTAAAGACTAATTGATTTATCTTGTAGTTATAAATGTAACATTTAGTCATCTAATTTCTGCTTAATAATTTAGTTGTGTCTCAGTTTATTATTCACGCTGTCTCTTATTTTCAAAGCCTCGGTTTTCTCATCTTGGCAAGTTGCCAAACCTGGCAGATTTTTGCAGGGTACGCAGAAGAGCGGCTGCGATACGTCGAACGTTGTCAGGATCCGAGATCAAGGCCCAAAATGCCGAGACAGGCCCACTCAACGAGCTGCTTGAGGCTCGGCGGGAAGGTGCAGGTTTTTCGAAGACGTTGGGCAAGACGAGACTTCAGGTGAAGTGGGAGCACAGCCTGGAAGATTACCTCCCAAGTTCGTTTACTGGTGGACCCAGATACATGAAAGTCCATTACGAAAATGCGATGGGCCCTGTTTCACGTTGAGGTTCACCTACGTATTTCCCACATTTACGTACAGCGCGCTTGGGAGGAAACAAGAGCATGCCTAAAACAGCGGTAGGAGTGATCTGGTAGATCCTGCAGTCTTCACATTAAACTTCTCGAGCTTCTACGAGATCTGCGCAGCAGGCGATGTTCGGTAAAACGTTGTATATTGTCTACGTTATCGAGATGCAAATACGGGTTTACCTCATGCCCACATTGTATTCAGATCGGGGGCGGTACACTTCGAGCTTTCAAATCGACTCCGTTATTCGCGCAGAATTCCATCTGAAGTAGAAGCCGGCGGTAGACTTAAAAGTTGGTGCTGAGACACATGATTTGGCCTTGGTACGGATCATCGTACCGACTTTCCTGGGACTGCGAAGGGATACTGTACCAAGTTCTTCCCAAATCTTTCCTGTCAAACTTCCCATGTTGATGAGAAAGGCTTCGTTGTACAAAACTATGCCAATGAGGGGCTATAAAGTCAAGGAATCGTACTGTGACAGTACATGACGGTTGGGTCGTTCCTTATAACTCTGCCTTATCTTGAAATACGAGGCGCATATAAACTTGGAGCTTGCATCAACTCGTAGCAATTAAATGCCTCTTCTAGTACCTGATGAAGGATGGCTCGCTACAGAACGTATCAGTCACCCCATTGGGAAAGCGGGACGAGGTAGAGCATTACGTGACGAAAAGAATGATCGGTGCTAGACGCGTGCTGGCTCTTGAATTCCCCATCTCAAAGTCAGAGCCAACAGTCGAATGTCTCCCCATTCACCTTGAGCAATCGTCGGTTTCACGCCAGCTAGGTTTGTCCAGAAGCAACCGAAAATGCAACCAAACTTATAGTGTACTTTAATCGTCTTCTTGATGCAATCTTCGACAACCTAACGTACCAATCTTACTACGTCAAGTTCATGGTACATACCACTCGTCCGAAGAAGGCAATGTTTTACGAGAGTGTTGATGGCAAGCGTTTTGTGACGGCTCGCCAGCGTGGCGAGAAGGTATGTACACTGTTGTGGGTCTCCCCAAACAGAGGTGAACAGTACCTTCGCATTCTTCTCATGTCGACACCCTTCACCACGAACGTCGAGCGAAGCGGGGCCACTACATTCGAGCGACCCCGAAGGCGCGAATATGATTCAATATAAGCATACTCTCTTACCAGTGGGTATTTTTTATCATTCATTCCATTTAGTTTCTACATAGCGTATATTTTTTGTATTTATCCATATAAATAAAAATATGTATTATCTGATTCATGTTCCCTAGAATGTAGTAATTTTGGTTTAATAAGTAAATTTTACACTTGTTTCTGAATTTTGTGTAGCATTTATATTCTATTGACATATACTTTCTAGTATAAAATTATTGTGTGATAGTCTAATGTATTTATTAAACTGAAACATGTAACATCTTTTTTTGTTATTTTATTGTAACTGTAGCAAATTTATAATTTTATTTAAGTAACTATTGACACCATTCATTGTATTTATGTGTACAATATCTGAATGAAGTTGATTTTCATTTTATTTCATTTCAATTTTTCATGTTTTCTATAAAGTTATTTCAAATATTAAGTTTCTGTATCATCAATTGCATTTAGAACATCTTATTGGAATTTATCAAGTACTTGGGATATAAAATGTTTGAACAAAACGAAGCATTGCGGTGTGAATTCTACGCAAATCCAACGATAGCCTACTTGCATATGCACGTGATGAGTGACGATCTTCCAGAAACAGGAATAATGTGTTTCAATACAGTAACAGCCAAGGATGTATACGCAGGCTGATTCTTCCGTAATGTACAATCCACGGAACTAGAGGCGGACAAATATTTTTGTAAAAGGAAACAATTACCTGGAAACCGTCTAGATCAGAAGTTAGAGACGCTTGTTCCTAGTGTAACAGACCTCACACCCGCAATCGAGTCTAGGAAACAAAAATATCTTCTACTGGGAAGAACTTTCCATCCAACGGTGTTTGTTGTTGGGTTCAGTATCGAAGAAGTTACAAATTCCGTAGTTGCCATCAACAACACCATTTCGCGACACCCTCAGAGACTAGTGACGCAGCCTTTGAAATATTCCATTCCACTGGTGCTTGCTGTCCATAAGAGGCAACGGATGTTTGGCTCTTCGTTCAAAAGGCTACGTCCCAAATAACTAATATTGGTCTCCAGATTTGAGCTTTTCTAAAAATAACTTAATTCAACATCCAATTACTAAAACTTTCTTCTGTATTGCATTTTTTTATAATGATTAATTCTTAATGTATACTTGCTATGCTTGCCATTCAATGCTTCCAAATGTCATTAGTCCAATTCAGCATATTAAGTCCAATTGTCTAAAGTCAACTTTGAAAAATGAAAAATGGGGAGGAAAGGGGTCTGCGCATGCAGTTGGTGAGCAACTAGTGCACTAAATGTGAACGCTATTTTTAAGCCGCAATGCTTCTGCAGTCGGCCGGACGATTACAAATCGCCGTGTCAGTCGCTGCTGAAAAGACTGACGACCGACTAATTGCTGCCTCGCCGACTAGTCGTCCTTAGTGTAAACGGCTCCATTGGATAACATTGGTGCCGACTGCCCCGACGACTAGTCGCCGACAATCAATCGCCTAATGTAAACGGGGCCTTATACGTCATATAAATCGTAATTAATGGATACAATCATATACATTCGAAACCTTTGATTTCTTCTATAAGGTTTAAATTTTGTCTAGAGTGAACACTATACTTGAATTGGCTATTTTGTTATGATAGTAGGCTGAGCTTGTAGTAATAGCTAGTTAATTTTGCCGTTCTACAATTAAAAATCAAAATACAACAAAACAATTTATGGTAACAACTTAAACTGAGTGTAATATTGTATTTGATATTATTATTAGCCTAGACATTAAAATATAGGTAATTGTGTAAATTCCTATCATATCACATTGAATTTGGACCCGATTCTTCTGTTGGCTAAAATGTTAATGGAATGGTCAAATATAAACTTTTGAACTTTTGTCTACACTAAGACTATGTTAAGAACTGTTTATTTGTTTTTTAGATGGCACCAAGAAAAAAAAACGCAGCAAGAAAAATTTTTGGAGAAAAGGGAAAGAGACAAGTTATATAAGCAAAAAATAAAATCTGACCCTATTGCATATGAGGCAGCCAAAAGAAGGGAAAAGGAGAGATACTTAAAAGTATCAAGGGAGTTTAAGTCGGTCAATGAACTTAGTGAAAGGGAGAAGAGAATCAAGAGAGAAAAAAGCAGCAGATCAGCAGATCTTGATCCTGGAATAGGAGCTCACTCGAGTAATAAGAAAGTCAGTGGTCAAAAACAACGTCGGCAACATACGAGAAAATTGAATAAAAAAATTAAAGAGCTGGAGCAAAAATTAAAGGACACAAAAAATTCAGAGATAAGTATAAAAAGAGATTTGAACGTCTGGAAGTAACAAATAGCAAGAACATTTCAAACCCATCACCAGGGACAAAATGTAAGAATACTTTAAAACTGATTGGGAAAAAGAAAGTGCATCAAGAGGTGAGAAAAAAGATGCTCTTCGCTTTAGTCATGGAAGATTACCTAGTCTCCCGATACAAAAGCACAACATCCACTCAATTTATGAGAAGTTTTAAAAAAAGTTTGGGAATAAATGAGGGAAAAAAGAAATTATTGAAAAAGTATTGATTGGTAAGCAAATGTTGTAAGTTTTGGGAGAACTACTCTTTTGAATATTTCTAAGAAGAGTGCAGCAGCTATCCCAGATAAAATAGTTACTGCTGTTAAAGAATTCTTTTATTCTGATCAAGCTATCAGAATTTGCCCAGGGAAATCTGACTATGTTACATTCAAAAAGGAAAAAAAACAAAACTGTTGTTAAATGACACAATGAAAAACCTTCATAAAGAGTTTGTTAACCAACAAAAATATAATATATCGGACGTCAGTTTCACTAGATTAAAGCTGTTTTGGGTGAAGGAACCTCTCATAGAAAAAAGAGATACATGCCTGTGTATCCAGCATGAAAATATGAGATTGATTGTTGAGAAGCTTTCATACTTAAAAGTCATCGACATCAAGAATCCTAGGGAAATATCCCAAATTCTCTGTTGCAAAGAAAATAAAGAGACATGCCTTGATAGTAAATGAAGAGCTTTTGAAAGTACTTCAAGGTGTAAGGTAGACAAGCCAAATTCCGTGACTCACCTAAATTCCGTGATTTCTCGCGTTTAACGTGAATATTAATGAGACTTGCCCACCAAAGACGTTTAAATTATAATATATATCAACTCTATACTTTCGAGCATTATCTGTGGTTTCAGTTTTATTGTCAGTGGCACAAAACACATTGACAGTTTCAGTCGAGCTGTCGTCATTGCCAACTGGCCTTACTGCTTCTTTGGTTAAGGTTCAGGTAAGCCAAATAGCTTTTATTATGATAGAGTATACTTATACTATATTTGTGTATAGTTTTTATTCATACTAAATATTATCATGATAAGTCTTTAAAATCCTGATTTTCATTTTACTAGTTAGAAAATCACGGAAAAAGGATCACGTTAGAAAAAGGATCACGGAGTTTTAGCAAATAATGAAGTTGCTAAAGTTGTGATAAATCACGGAGTTTGGTTACAAGCTGAACTTTTTCTATTAGGTGTAATTTCATTTTTAATTAACTTTAAAATATAATAAAATTGTGAGATATTGTCTTTATACTCTTTAAAACTATTCCTAAATAGACTAAATTTTTTTTGCTAAAAGCATACATGGGCTCCAAATTTTAAAATTCCTTCCACTCCAAATTAAAACACAAAAATCATACAAAAATTCAAAACTAAGTTAAAAGAATACTTGTTGAACAAATCAATTTACAGTATTCTTTTAAGGATTCTGGTATAAGGAAGAACACCAATCTAATTTTATGTATATATATATATATTATACAAATTTTGGTATATTTATGTATATATTGTTTATATTTACATGATAAATGTCATTGTAAATTGATTTTTATAACTTACTTTGATAGTAATATTTAATGTTATTATTTGGAAGCAACTGGATGTTCTTTGTTTTCTTAACATGATGTATTCTTTTACACACTGTATTATTATGTATTCTAACAATATTAAAATGTGAGATATATGATTACAATGAATAAATATTTGATTTGACTTGAGAATGATCGGTATTTTGTCTGTTGACTATGAAAAAAATATTTCGTTGTCGTGCTTTATTTAACGTTTTTACTATAACAAATACTCATTTATTCTTTACTTTTAATCAATTTACTTTGAAATTGTGTAATTTATGTCTTTAAAAATACTAAGTAGTACTGGGATTCATTTTTAGAATGCCTGTGACAACGAAGGCCACGCGGAGACCCTACAGCCAAGAGACCCTTGAAGAGGCTATCCTTGCCGTGCAGGGGGGGATGACAATCACGGCTGCTTCCAAGCAGTTTTTAATTCCTCGACAGACGTTAAAAGATAAAATTAGTGGAAAATATGCCGTAAGTTGTCGCATGGGGCGACCATCCATTCTTACACCTGTAGAGGAGCAAGTACTGGTAGATTGGGTTGTCACTATTGGAGCCGCAGGCTTTCCAGTCTCAAAGGACCAGATACTTGCTAGTGTAGAAAAGGTCATGTCAAATCTAAAGAGGGAAAATCCTTTTTCGGAAACTGGACCTGGAGAAAAATGGTTTTCGCTCTTTCTCCAGAGACATCCGGAAATTTCGGCCAGAGTAAGCCAGGCTCTTACAACCTCCAGAGCCAATGTAACAGAGCAACATGTAAGACAGTGGTTTTCGGAGGTCAACGAGTATGTCAAAACCAAAAAACTTGAAAATGCATTCAAAAACCCCCGGCAAATTTTCAACTGTGATGAGAGTGCTTTTTTTCTTTGTCCTAAAGGGAAGAAGGTCTACGTCCGCAGAGGAGAAAAACACGTTTACAGCATCTCAGGAAATGATGAGAAAGAATGTATCACAACTCTTGTAACTGCAAATGCTGCTGGTGAGCTGCCACCGCCGATGGTAGTGTTTGCTTATGAGCGGATACCAGCAAATGTTGTCACAAAATTCCCCGATTCTTGGGGAATCGGCAAATCAGAGTCAGGGTGGATGACTGGCGAGACATTCTATGAATATATTAGCAATATCTTTCACCCTTGGCTGACAAGGAATGGAGTTCCTCGGCCAGTCGTCCTTTTTGTAGATGGCCATGCGTCCCATCTTACTCTCCATCTGAGTGAGTTTTGTAGCAACAATGAAATTGAGCTTATCAGCTTGTACCCTAATAGCACGCATATTTTGCAGCCAATGGACGTGGCTGTCTTCCACCCCTTAAAGGCTTCCTGGAAGCAGACTGTTCAGCAGTGGAGGTGCGAAAATGGCGCTGCCAAAATCAAAAAGGAAGATTTTGCCCCCCTGCTGAAAACAGCATTCGACTCCAGTATAAAGAAGGAAACCGTTAAGAACGGATTTAAATGTACTGGGCTCCTGTCACTTGATGTCACTGAAGTAAATTTTTTTAAACTCGTCAACTCGTCTAGGCAAAAGGCAGAGAAAATGCATACTCACAGCCAGTGGCTGACTTTAAAAAGCCATGTGCAGTATTTGGAAGGAAAAATTGGCCGTGAAAGACTTGAAAGGTTTAAGGAAGACCGTTTTGAAACGGAAGAAACTGCTCTTCATGAAATTTGGAGGGCAGCTACTGAAGAGGCCTCAGCATACAAACGAGCCTTAGAAGAACAAGATCTGAGAAGACCACCCCCTACCCCAGCGACTGCTCCTGCTGCAGCCGATGGAGATTCCACCCTGGAAGATCCTGATATAGATCAAACCGTAGAAGCCGACCAAACTTTAGATGCGGTTGTCTTGGCAACCGATGAAGACAGCTTCCTACTCCCAGTGGACGACATTCTGTTGGATCCGGCGTTCAATAACTTCGAGATGCCTTTTGAAATAGACTTGCCAGTTACGCAGATCCCGGTAGATGTCGATACCGTTCCGACTACAGCAGATGAGTTACAGGAGATGGAGGTGGCAGAGACAAATTCACCAAAAAGCAAAGAAGAAGACCGAGTTTTGGAACTGCCAAGAATGTTATCTCCGGTACCTGGCACAAGCTTTCAAACACCAGAGAAAGACCTTTCAAACAGACCAACTCAGATCACGCCATCAGATCTGAGGGAGCAGGTATCTACTCCTTTCAAAAAAGCCCTGTTTGGCCTGGCGAGCCAAAGCAAAAAGAAAAAACTCAAAGAAAGTCCGTCTTCCCAGCGCAGTGACGTCAGATGAATGGAAGAACTATTACATTCTTCTAGAAAAAAAAAAAAATGCTGCCCTCGAAGGAGAAGAGAAGAGAACTTAACTTGAAAATCAAACAAGAAAAAGAAGAAAGCAAGGTAAATTTTTAAATACTGTTATATTAACACTATATTTTAATTTAAAACTTATCATAAAATACTGTCTTGTAATAAACTTAATTGTAGTTTTCTACTCCTTCGGTAATTTTTTTCTAATATTATTTTGTCCTGTATTATAAAAGGACTAAGATCATTATTTAATTTATAGATGTCAAAGCGGAAGAGACTAATTATGGAAGAAGACAATCAAGAAACTGACAACGACCTTCCCGAAGATCCTCAAGTTCAGGAGGACAAACTGCCCCCACTTGCTCTAGATGTCGAGAACCTTCGCGTCAGCCAGTGGGTTGTAGTACCTTATGAAATTGGACATTTAAAGAAAATGTTTGTTGGACAGATTTTGGGCCTTGACAATGATCACAAGACCGCGAATGTAAAATTTTTGGAGAAAAAGGCAGAGTCTGAAAAATACGCATGGCCGAAACTAGAGGACTCAGATTCGGTTCCTTTTTCCGAAATAGTTCGAATTTTGAGGGAACCTACGTTTGATAGGTGGGGAAACTTAATGTTCCAAGACTATTATTAACTTGTTCAGAAATTTGTCACCTACGCGCATTGCATGTTATTTTACATTTAGATTGTTTTTAGTTTGTTAGAATCTAATTGTTTGTAAATATTATTTGCTCAAAGTAAGTAACAAAGGCCAAAGTGTTTTAACCAGTTACCAATATTGTTCCTTTTATTAGATCTCAACTTGTTTATTTTATTGTACTGAGTAATGACTCCAATTTGTAAGATGCATGAAGAATTTGTTTGTAGTGTATATGATTTGTATTTATTTGATTTGGGAACATCTTTAATTTTTTGTTAAAATGGTCGTACGGGTATGAAACGTAAGCCAAAGTACATTTTACAAGTCAATTTGCATTAATTTTAAATTTAGTTATTTTTAACAGCTGTAATGATTCCTATATATGCATGAAGAATGTGTTTGTATTGTATATAATTTGTATTTTTTAGTTTGTAAGGTATCTTTAATTTTGTGTTTAAATGTTCATATGGGCATAAAACTGTAGCCAAAGTGTGCTTTTACTACCATTAAGTTATCGATCTCAACTTGTATTTTAAATTTAGTTATTTTGTAATGATTCCTATTAGTAAATTTAAATTTAGTATGTTAGTCAAGATGATTGTGATAATTCTGTTTTAATGTGCATGTTATTTAATTTATATATTTTATCGTAATACTGTATTTTTTATGCAAATATTTTTAAATAGTTAAGGCCTTCTGCCGATCCTTGCATTATATTAAACAAATTTAGGAAATAATTTTCATTGTCCATAGGCCTAAATATGAATACGTTAACTAGTCTAAATAGTTGGTAACAAATATTACAATCAATTTCAAACGCAGAAGTGGCTTTATAATTTTAACGTCCTTGGCATAACACAAACAAAAACATAAGGTGCAGACGGCACTAAAACTACGTTTGACAGGAGTAATATTATACAGGTAAGTTGTTGATAATTGAATATAATTGATCAAATTTCCTAAATTGTAGGATAGCTAAGTTATATACGAAAATTGTTTATAGCAAAGAATATAAATACTAATCAGCAGGAAAACGGTCCAGTACCGCGATGGCACGGACTTTGGCATTCTAATCACGGACTTTCGTACATCGATCACGGAGTTAGGCGATCTCCCGGTAAATGACTTATGAAGATAAATTATTGTTTTTAATTAATATATAATGTTTAAATACGTTTTGGAAAGCGTAAATCAAAGGAAACCCATTGGGTAATTACGTAATAACGTTGTATTTTTTCATATACTGTAATTAAGAGATTTAGAATGGGGAAACTAAAATTATCACGCTTAAGGTCACGGAATTTGGCTTGTTTACCTTAACTGAGAGTGCAAAACATATTTTGATTACCGAGACTGAGATTGGAGATATAGACAACAAATTTAAAGTCAGTAACTTTGGACCCTTTCAAAAGTACAATGAAAACACACCAAGTTGCCTGGAACCATGAAACACCAAACAAAATTGACCTGAGAACACTTAGCTGTTTCCAGTGTGGAACAAGTGTAATTTTTTCAACAATAATTTGTTTAAATATGTTCAACATAAAAAATAAACTAATCTAGCTTAACCTAACTTCACGATAATAACTTATTCACCTTTAAGTTAATTTAAAGTGGGTGACAGAAACTGTCGTCTGCCACAGAGTGCCGCGCGCACCGCTCGTAAAATAGTCCCAACTTTTTACAAAATTATATTTTATTTAAAGCCAATTACAACTTTTAAATAAGTTCATTACCCCAAAACAAATTTTATATATTTAGGGCCTTCCACATTTGAAGTGAATGAAAAGTCACTGACAGATGAGTGACAGTTGTCTCCCAGTGCTCTCCACGCGTACAATAGTCCCAACTTTAAAGCCACTTTAAACCACTTATAAATAAGTTCCGCACCCCAAAACAAATTTTTATATATTAAGGAGCCTTCTCCACATCATGTTAAATCAGTTTTAGGTCATGAAATCATAAGTCACTCTTCTAGACAAATACCGTTTGGATAAACGGGATTCTAATGTATACCAGATGATTTTTGGTGGATCTTTTTTGCTGGAGTAACAATCTTATAAGGTAGTTAGGCTAACAAGGCCAGGCATGTTATGTTAGACCAGCATTTACAAAAGACTCTGCAATTGGTAGACTAAATGAATACTTTTAAAAGAATAGCTGAGTTTCGCAATTACTGTATTGGCTAAGTAGGAGTACGAACAATTATGAATAAACTAGCAATTGCATCCAAATTCAGAACATTACAAGAATGGTCTAGGACCTAGGTTTTTAAGTCAGAGACAATATTAGCAAATCAATTCCCGTATCTTGCTGAGGCATACACGTATTCAGTGCTCAAAAATGTATGTATAATATCGAAAATATGCTTTAATTATCAAAATAGCCAACTAACAAGAAATCAAGATAGAAAAATTGAGAGCCCATATACCAAAATACTTTCGAGTTGGGCCGATAACTGAAGGTTAAAATTTGAATAGAAATATCAGACCTGTAGGCCAATATCGTTCTTACCAATCTTACACACATACAGCTCCTTGTGGGTATCTTACCAGTACGCCATGTTGTTTAAGACAAACGAGTAACGTGAAATCAATATTCAGTATCAAGTAAGAGGACAGGACAGGAGCCACGGACAGGCAGCCAACCTTGAACCTACTCTAATGCACACTTCCCTTCGCTCCACCAATATTTCCCTTTCAAATCTAAAATTACCCAAACATATCAATAAATTAGTAGGAATGTATAAATTGTTGTTTTGGAAGGAGTTTCAAAATGTTGTACCGTATTTATGTCAAACAGTTAATTGTGTAAAAGTAGCATTGATGCATTTTTAACCTATGTAATAACAATTATTTGGTAGTTTAAAGCATGCACAAAATAGAGTAGAAGAACATATCTTTGTAAATGCAGTAATACAGTAATATTAATTAAAGAAGCCGCTCTTACCCGCTAAAATTTATAGTACACACAATCTATAATTATTATTCTTTTTTTATAACAAATCAAACAGTTTATGTAATATATTTAGGGCCTCACCGACAAGTTTTGTAAGCTTGGTGAGGCCAATTTTGTAAGACCAAAATGTGAAATATTTTGAATTTGAATGTAAAAATTATCTCGAAAAGTGAAGAAGGGGCCGCCGTAAACCTTTACGTCGCCGCGCAGCTGAGGCGGGCCCTTAAACTTAGTGTAAGTTCACCTCATCCATGGAGTGGTTCGAAGAAATTACGCTACATTTTATGCGAAATTTTGGAATTAAGGCTATTGTTTATAACAACATTCTCCGCCTAAAAAGCTGAAGTAAAAGTAGAATACCCAGTTGGCTTTACTTTTAAAAAAGCAACAAAACATGTTCAACGTGGTGTCTAATTTTTTTTAAATTTACCAATTCCCGCTAAGTTATGGAAATTCTTCAACAATTTGGAAAATAATGAGTAGGTACTATGCCTACTGCTTGCTGAGGGTACTCGATGCTCCCTTTTCACTTTCGTAATACTTGGTGTTTTTCGCGCTGAACCTGATCGTTCCAATGTTTGGCTCGGGCAAATGTACGGATTAAATTCGTACCTTTCAAATCTCCCTTGCTCCTCCCTTCCTTCTGCTAGGTTCGAAGTATGGATCTAGAAAAGTTCCGATTTGATAGTGTTTAGCCGCTCTTACCTCATGCGAACATTGGAAGAAAATCAGCGCGGCTTGTAGGCAGTTACAGTGACAAAAATAGCGAGAGCTGAAGGGGGACAAAACGGCGAAAAATCGCTGATATGAAAGAAGCTTTGGGCTTGTCAGTTTGTATAATGGCATATGTACAAGTCATCATAGTTTTGTCGTTAAAGGATCTTTGTACGAATTTTAATCATATAGTTTAATCTCTAACGACAGTTTGAAGTAAAACTGCAGTTAGTAATCAGTGACCTACGTCGATAACGGAGGATATCTGAAGTACAGAGAATCTGAAAAAAAATAGCGGTGCTTTCAGGAGTTGCTCAGGGATCTGTCTTGGGTCCTGTCTTATTTCTTTAATTTTTAACAATATATCCAGAAGAGTGTCTAAAGCTAATCTTTGTCTGTTTGTTGATGATACATCTCTTAGCCTTTCCAGTAAATCGCTTAGACAGTTGGAGGTAGACGTTTTTGTAGAGGGAAATTCCATCGTACAATGGCTATCTGAGAATCGTCTATGTATTAATTTTGATAAGACAAAGGTGGTCTTATCAAAATCTCGTTGGATGATTTTGATATTTCGGAATCCTCTAGCACCAAATTTTTAGGCATCACGTTAGGCTCAAATCTCAAATTTCATGAGCGTAATGACTCTGTCCAGAAGAAACTAAATTGCGTTGTCTTTTTTCTCGAATAGACAAATACTTTTCTGACATGTTATGGATGCTTTTTCCCTGTTTTGAACTATGGTGTTTCTATCGGGGGAGTTTTCGAGTGAGGGAAATTTTAAAATTCAAAAGAGAGTAGTAATAATTAGGATTGTTATAGAACTTAAAACAGCCGGTTCCTGCCAAGGTAAATTTCGGGAAAACAAAATGTTAACATTTCCACTTATTTACATTTTTAGTTGTTTGTGCTTATTGAAAAAGCAATCCTAGCTCATTTCCAAATTGTGCCCCTTCAGGGTACAATCTTCGGCGGCCCAGTGTCTTGGCCCTACCTCGTCACAGAACTACTTTTTACTAGACATTCTATTGGCCCATAAAAATGTACAATAAACTACCTTTTAACAAAAACGAATTAAATAATTTAAAAGACAACTAAAATTGTTTCTTATTTTACAGTAGTTTTATCTTGTTGATGACTACTTTAATTTTAAATTTAATAAGTGTAAATTATAATACGCTTATAATTTATTTTTTACATAAAATAACTTATTCGTGCCTTAATTATAAAAAGTTTGTTATTTTGACGTTGCCATGCATAATTTGTTAATTGACAATAAAGATTTTGAGTTTGAGTTTAATTACTTAAGCGGTGACGTCGCGGGGGAGCTCTATGCGATTTTTATCGGTTCGGCATCGGCTTTGGCCGGAGGAGTCCGAAGGTCTTTTACTTCATTAATGCATAAATTTCTTTTACATATGTCTATATGTCTAGTTCATTTATCAGTACTAATATTAAAAGGTCGCATACATTAGTTACAATTATTACTTTATTAAATTTCATATAGTAAAATATCTTTTGAATTACATCTTTAGTTATAATCCAAAAGCTAAAAATTAAGTTGTTACAGTCTTTTCTTTCTGTCAACGTGGAGCGTTCATTACGTCTGTGAAGCCAGCAATAAATATGGGCAATAAATAAACTCGCCGAACATCGGCTCGCACAGTGTAAAGTACCCTATATGCATAAACTTTCTTATCGACCGTAGCAATAACATGACACCGGGCAATAACGTTTTTTGATATTATTAATTTATGTGTGATTTCTTTTGACGTTTAAGCGGTAATTAAAGGTTATACCTGCATTTATATAGAGGTATTATCTGTAAATGTTGTAAATGTGTGTATCCAAAAAATACTGTGTACTACAAACCGTCATCTCATGAAATATTGTCTGTATATTTTTTGAAAGACCCCCGGCCCCCCTTCCAATATTGGCAAACTGCATTGGCTTTAATCAATTGCTAAGACTATAAATCAACGAGAAAAATATATTTTTATCAACTTTTAAGGTATACAGGGCTGTCAAAATAATGAAACAACCTCGAACAATTCGAAATTAGCGCTATCTTGGAAACGGAAGATTCACAAACCCAGGCCCGTTTTTGACGTATAGCGCCCTAGGCACGAAGCTGCGCAACAAAACGGCTGCGCCATAAATTTTAAAATTAATTTATGTAGTCCTGTGCTTATTTATACTAGTTTTAGTTCAGTTAAAAACAAACAATTGTAAACAAACTGAAAATTACTTTTATCTTATTTGCCTACAACTACAGCATTATAATACATACTTTTTGGTAATACATAGCCTACAGACATAACTCAATTAACTTTTTTTGAGTCCTCTAAGTTTAACAGAGTTTACATTTAACATTATTGTAGACATTTACAAATAGGTCTCTTTCGAAGTTTGGTTTTAGCGATGATCAATTATATCTTGAAAGTCAATGCTTAGAAGTTATATCGCGTGCACAGCAACATTAGGCTATTAAGTTTCCATCTTCATTATATCTCATTTTTCCATCTTGATTCTCTTCAAGGCTGAAAAACTTCTCGCTGAACAATTAGTAACTGGAAGAGTCAAATACAATCTTATGGCTACTTCCAAGTTTGGGAAAATACTTTCAAGCTGTTCTGTTTTATGTAAGACGGAGACAGCGCCCAGCAGACTGGCTCCAGGCTGTATAAATATGACATGAATCATTTTTGCGCCTTTGGTTTGACAAACCCCGGCTATTCAATATTGGACGGCATTGGCTTTAATCGCTTGCTAGGACTATATATTAAATGAGCAAATATTTTATCAACTTTAAAGGTATATAGGGCTGTCAGAAAAAAATGAAACAACCTGTAGTATTTATAGGTTATCCGTTCACTCATTTGACCCTATCATATAGTACGTTACTGAGACGTCGTAAACCCTTATGAAGCAATATAATTGTTGCTTTTATAAAGCAATAGGCTCGAGTTCAGCCGGATGCTACATGCAACTCAGTACAATTATGGCAATCAAACTAAATGAAAAGAAAACGTAAGCGGACCACTTCTATTTAGGGTCATCCTGTGCAAATATGATATCTTGGTTAATTCTTTTAGAAAATTACTTGTATCAAGACAAAAATGGGAGTTTTATTCCAATTTCATGTTTCTTAAATGAGTTATTACCTGTATTACCCTTATACCTTAAAAGTTGATAAAATATAATGCCGTTCTGCCAATATTGGTATGGGGCCGGAGGGTTTGCAGAAACTTTCATATCCAAGATAGTGCTAATTTCGAATTTGTCCAGGTAGTTTCATTATTTTGACAGCCCGTATACCGTACCTTAAAAGTTGATAAAATATTTTTTTCTCGTTAATATATAGTCCTAGCAAGCGAATAAAGCCAATGCCGTTCACCAATATTAGAAGGGGGGACCGAGGGTTTTGCGAAACTTTTGTTTCCAAGAAAGTACTAATTTCGAATTTTTCCAGATTGTTTCATTATTTTTTGACAGCTCTGTTTACCTTAAAAGTTGATAAAATATATTTTTCTCGTTAATATATAGTCCTAGCAAGCGACTAAAGCCAATGCCGTTCACCAATATTGGAAGGGGGCCGGGGGTCTTTCAAAAAATATACAGAAAATATATCATGAGATATACGGTTTGTAGTACACAGTATTTATTAGATACACACATTTACGTATAATACTTCTATATAAATGCAGGTATAACCTTTAATTACCACTTAAACGTCAAAAGAAATCACACGTAAATTAATAATATCAAAAAACGTTATTGCCCGGTGTCATGTTATTGCTACGGTCGATAAGAAAGTTTATGCATATAGGGTACTTTACACTGTGCGAGCCGATGTTCGGCGAGTTTATTTATTGCCCATATTTATTGCTGGCTTCACAGACGTACGTTCATTCTGGTCTAACAACTGTGTCAAAAGTGTATTGAACAGTGTTCTTTTCTATCAAACTATGTCAGAAATCCATTAAGGTAGCTTTTAAAAGTATAAGGTATTTGTTTAAAACCTAGGCCTAGGTTTTTGTATTTAGGAGGCACAGATGACAAATATTCCAATTTCAGTTTCTGGTAAGTTTGCAGGTAATTAATTTTCCTGGCTAGGTTAGGTAGTTACTTCACGGACCTCCGTTCGGATCATCCTATAAAAAAGAGCTATGTTGAAGTAAAGAAGAGGTTTAGGGGCCTGGATCATTCATCTAAACCAGAATCAATTCTGAATAGGATTTCAAAATCTTCCAACATTCAAAAAGCATCATGGGAGGTGATCAACGAGCAAATTCCAGGAAAACTACAAAAGTCATTTTCAGCTTTGACAATCAAAACAAATGAAGGGAGGCATCTTGATGATCCAAAGCTCGTTTCCGATTTCATAAATAATTATTTTGTTAGAATCGGTCAAAATTCACCAATAGTACTAATTTCCCTCTTAGATCTTTAAACTTTCAACCTGTCGAACATTGTCTTTTTCTGTTTCCAACAAATGAAGTGGAGGTCAAATCTGTGATACGATCTCTAAAATCTAGCAGTTCCTCTGGTTTTGACGGGATTTCATCTAAAGTACTGAAAGCATGTGCTGACTCGCTTTCAAAGCCTCTGGCTTGTATAATAAATGCTTCTTTTGAATGTGGCCAATTTCCCTCGCTACTCAAGACTGCCATTGTAAAACCTTTGCCCAAAAAGAAAAATGCTGAAATTCCTGAACAGTTTAGACCCATATCTATACTATCAACTTTTTCTAAGGTAATAGAAAAAGTATTTTTAAGTAGATTGTCTTCTTTCTTGGAGTTAAATAAGGTCCTCTTAGATAATCAGTTTGGATTACCACAACTAACGCTTTATTTAACTTTATTTCCTCCTTATCTTCTTCCCTAGATCAACAAATGCACACCTTTGGGATATTCCTTGATCTTAGTAAGGCGTTCGACTTTGTTGATCATGTACTACTTCTTGAGAAATTGGAACACTTAGGCTTCAGGGGCAAGGCATACGATTGTATATCTTCTTATTTGCTTAATAGGTCACAAATAGTATCAGTGTCTTATATTGATGATCAAGGATATCTGAAATACAAGGAGTCTGAAAGGTTAACGGTGCTCTCTGGTGTTCCACAAGGATCTGTCCTTGGCCCTGTTTTGTTTCTCCTCTTTATTAATGATATTGCAAAAAGCGTGTCTAAATCCAATCTTTGTTTGTTTGCGAATGATACGTCTCTGGGTCTTGCTAACAAGTCCCTTGAACAGTTGGAGGTAGACGTCTTTATAGAAGCAAATTCTATCCTGCAATGGTTATCAGAGAATCGTTTGTGTATTAATTTTGAAAAAACTAGGGGGTTGGTTGCTGAGTAGGGTCTTCATCTTCTGATTCAACCTCTTCTTCTGAATCCTCTTCCCTATCTAAATCTTCAACTCAAACGTGGGATCAGCATCAGTGTCATCGGAACCATAGCCCTCAAGATCTGACTCATCACCATCAATAGCATCTATCAAGTCATGAATAACGTGGTCGGATAATCCTGTAAAGAAAACCCAAATATATTATAAACTTAGAGCCTGGTGTAGCGAATATGCTACATCAATATAAAGATGATAACTTTTCGATGGCATTCGTGGTTAAGTAAACCGTTGGTCCATTCCATAGTCATTAATTAATGACCCAATCTAGGGGAGCAATCGGCCTAGTTTGTAACAAGACTACACCTCATCATCCATCAAAAACACTCATCACACTCACCCATCATCCCATATTCACATACAAATACTCAAGAGTGGTCGGTGTCTCAAATCAAAGTATCAAAGTAAAGATGAATGACAGGTAGAAGAATAGCGTGAAAAATACAGCTACATAATTTTTGAACTACAATTATACTTAGTCTGATCAAGTTTGCTAGTTATCCTTTGTTACCATTAAAAAGCTTATTTATTCAGGAACAATTAGGTAACAGGTTTATTGTACTTACTTTACATTTTAATAACAAAAAGATATAATTACCTCTGCGAGACATAGCTAGAGTGATTCTCCTTTGTTTACAACATGTGACTGAGAATAGTGGGGGGAAAAGGTGACCTAACCTTACAAACATCAGTTCTGTGGCATACTGCACTCTCTGGAGAACAAGGTGAACTAACTCTATTAACAGAAAAATAATAAACGCATGTCTCATATACGCTACACCGGGTCTGAGGAGGTTAAGTAAATCAATACAAACAAGGGCATTTTGAGAAAAAATTTGTCTAAAGTTTTGTTTGAACACAGTAACTTTATTTAGTATATTTTAGAGATACAATACAATCTATATAAAATTAATAAGTAATTACTGTACTATTGATAAAAACACACACAAGTAAAACAACATGTCATTGAAATTCTCTTTAGCTTATTCTAGATTGATTGTTTTCAATTATTATTGGCGTTTGTTTCTCTGCGGTTGGATGGCCCAGGTTGGGGGTCAGTAGGAACTGTAACCACCTCACTTAAAGGGGGCAAAGAATGTCTTTTGTTTCTTCTTTGCAGAAACTTCTTATAAATTCCTGAAGACATTCTTTCCTCTCCTAGTTAATCCTAAACAAAATTGATATTTTTTTATCTAAAATTTTATTAGTTTAATTGTTTATTAGTTATAATTTTTTCAATTTTATATTTTGTACATGCCAGAGGTTTAAGCTCTGTGTAGAATACACATAACAAGACAACATTTCTCTTGTAAAAATTCCAAGCCGAATGGGGCTGGAAATCAAACCTAGACCTCAGGCGTTGGAAGCCACGGCCCTCTCACTCAGCTACAGATGCAAACCTGATTCTGTTTCGCCAGTCTCTTATCAATTAATATTAATTACAGTATTGCATTGTTAAACGTACCTGTTGGTGTGATTACTTTCAGGAATCCAGTCGGACCTTCTTTTGATTGGAAAATCTTAAACACGAACTGGTTTTTATTCACTTCAGTCTTGCACAGTATTTGTCCTTTTTGGTTTTCATTGATCACAAAGGGATTGTATTGAGTGATATGTGGGATTTTCTTGGACTTGTACTCAAAAAAGTGTAGCCAGTCGAATACTTGGATGTTGACTCCCCCTGTTCACTTTCAACTGAGACAGCAGAATTCACTTTAGAAGTTGGTGTAGACTGATCAGCATAATCAATTAGCTCTTTGATTGATGAAATGTACATTGTTCTAAATTTTTTTTGTGACTGGGCCTTTGGGCTTTTTAAAAACAAATTTGTGTGTCCTACAAGCATGAAAGATAACACAATTTTTTTGTTTTTATTTTCACATATCCTCCCTGCTAGATGCCAAGCAAAATGTTATTTTGATTTTGCCCATCGGAGTTGTCGGCGTGAATGTACATTACTTCCACTCCTGTACTATTTTGTTCCAAGTAATGGTGAAAAAGGCTTGTGATAAGGTTTGATCCTTTTGTTGTACTAACACTTTTAGGGATGAAGTATTTGACTTGTCTGTTAATAGTGTTACACATTACACAAAAAATGCCTATTTTGAATGGGACCAAAAAGTAAATTGGACCTGGCTGCAAGGGGGTGCTTGGAATATGTACCTGTTGGGCCATATCGAAACTGTAATGCACGCTCTGTTCTGACTTGCTATCAAGGGAGTCTTAAGTACCAATACGCTGCCTTGGTTTGATAAGGTTCTAATTGACCTTTTCACAGTTTTGAGAAAACAGCGTTTGAAGTTTTAAATTAACACCATTCAAAACCAATGAATGTTATACATGTTTTTATTGAAACTAACTTTGCTATAGCATTGATAATGTGCACATTCAATAAATCAAACAAGTTCTGTTTGGCGTATGACTAAATGCAATGGTTGAATTTCTAATCTTTATCATAGCAAATAATTGTAACTGAAATTCTTGTTAATCTATAAAATTAATTAAAGTAATAAATATTTACATTTACTATATACACTAGGCTAAGTTTCCTGAGATTTCTAACTTAATCAAATATTGCACCAATCGAGTAACAAGCTGGCTCAACAAATACAAAGTATTTTTAAATTTTATAGGATTGGCTTCCATTTAATATGTTCTGGCAAACTATTTAATAATTTTGGACCAATATTTTTAGAAGGTTAGCGGCCAAATCCAGTCTGTGAGCGTTTGCCTGTGATGATGTCTATGTCTGATATGTCTATGTATGTGATGATCAATTGTCTATACCTTAAAAAAATAGGCCTTTTGCAGTTAGAACCTTGTCAGTTTCCTAATGATCTGAAATGAAACTGACAAGGTTCTAAGTGCATTTATAACCTTGTCAAAATAGAGTACCTTAATAATCTTTTGAAAAAATTATAAGTGCTGTAATTTTGCACTTACAACCATGTCACTTTGAAATACAGTGTTATTATTTAGGTAATTAAAATAAATTAAACCCACTTTTTAGACAGATTTTATTTGTTGTAATAAACAAAACACTATCGTAGAACACATTTAATTCAGGATGGTTGTAATATTCTCGGTCCTGCAAAGGAAACATTTTCATTAGGTCCTGTTTCTTCTTAAGGCTTAGCTCAACTTTGTTTTACTCCACTTTTGGCTTAAGACCCATGATGTCAATAAGTGGGTGGTAAGGGACAACTAAGTGTAGATGATCCACGTTTCGATTTCTTTCCTTGTATCTTCGCTTTGCTTTCGCTTGTGCTTTTTGTGCTTTGCTTGCTTCTTTGCTTGGCCTTTGTGTGGTTCTTTTCTTTTTGACGATCTCGCTTCACTCTTTAGGTTGATGTTGTTCATGGGTTCATAAGGACAGTGGGATGTTTTGAATTCTACTTCATGAAGAATTTGTGTGAACTTCAGGTTTGTTACTTTGTTTGTAATCAAGCATTTTTGCGATGCTGCCAAAATCTTTAAAATCAGTTTCTTTCATTTGTATAACCCGAAACGGTTTTTCCGGTTTGCTTGTTTTAAAATTCTCACGAAGCCCACAGTTGAGTAGAACTCATTCTCGTTCGTAGCTTTTTCTATGACACTATGGGCACTATCAACACTCTGTACACAGGAATGTCCTGGTACAGAGTACTTCATTTTTATTTCTTTAATCTGTTTGTTGTCTCTTAAAAAGTCCAGGATGGCATATGTCATGATAGAGTTCCGGTTTTGTGGGACACATGAGTCCTACCACGTAATGAGTTGTGACAAATCGTTCTCATCAGCCACAACATCAAGTATTTTCCTAACTGCACTGGCGATATCATTTCGTGTTGACCTGCTTGCTTCTCTGTCCATACTTTTAGGTTATCGCCTCCGCCATCCTTGAGATGGGGGGTTTGTCAGGTTAAATAGTAGCATCTCCATTTTATGTAATTTCCAGGAAATCTTCTCTTGTATGTGATGGGTGTTTTTCCAGATAGGTATTTAACTTTTTTTTTGAATTTTGGAAAGTTTTTGGCTTCTAGTACTTTAATGTTGGTTGGTAGCATATTGAAAAATTTTGTGCCTGTATAGGTACTTGGATTGTTCTGTGATTTTTTAAGTCTATTGTAGGGTTGGTCTAGATTTTCTTTTCTTCTGAGATTGTAATTATGTATATCTGATCTTTTAATGTTGTTTGTTTGGAGTGCATGGATGATGGTTTCGTATATGTACAGATTTATTACTGTTAGTATTTTATTTTTGATGAAAAAGGGCTTACAGTGTGCGCCCCATGGAAGATTATTTATTGTTCTTATTGCTTTTTTCTGGATAATTATTATGTTTTGTAAGTGAATGTATGCTGCAGCTCCCCATGCTATTATCCCAAATCTCAAATGTGAGGAGAAAAGAGAGTGGTAGGCAGTGAGTGCAGCTTTTTCATCTGAAATGGCTCTTATTCTTCTTAGAGTGGAAATTTAGTGTGGCTAAGCAGTGGCATTTCATTGACCCTAGAGGTGAAGGGCAAATCAGGTGTACTCCACTATTTACAGGGAAAATACGTTTAAATATTTATTCATAAAGCGTGGACAGAAATTTCCAGATACTGGATACATTGATTGTTTATTGATGATATGAGTATTTCTCTAGGGAAGTGGGAACTACATTATAAATAGTTGAAAACGTAGTCATCACAGATTGCAAGTTCTGTGAAATTAAAATTTGATTGTAATATGCAAATAATAATATGTTGAATTGAAACATTGAACTACTACCGTACTAAAGAGCTAATAGCATTATAGAAATTGTTGCATAACATTGTTTTGTAGAATAGATCAGTAAAAAATAATATACAACTATTTAAATTAGTTGTTAGTTCTTTAACAATGTACATATATCAGGTCGTGTGATTGCAAGTAGGCCTAAAACAGAATACAATAGTTGCGCCCTTACGGGTCTAATGATAGCTGAACAACAGCTGGTCTCCTGTCTGGCGGCTACGCAAGTGGCGAGCTTTGAATATACACTTCTAGCGTCACTTTTCGTTGCTATAGCAACGCAGCCCCTTTCCGCCCTCAGCGTCTCTATCCCTACGTTGATAAAGCGTCAGAAGGCCGAGCAAATCTCTTCACCTACGAAGGATTCGGTCTTACCCGAAATAGCCAGTGGCAACCATAGAGTTGACCTTTCTGTAATGGCGACTATCGAGGCAATCATCGATTATTGCTGTCGAGCTTGTATCTTACTCACTGTCGGTCGTTGATATGTGATCCCACAGACTTTGAAGCGGATGAATTAAATGTTAAAAGTTTAATTTTTCCCTCTAAAACATAGGTGAAGTGACCCTTCCTCCCTTCACCTATTGACGCCACACCATGGCTCAGAATTGTAAAGTTTGTAGTCGTTTCTTCTATATACTTGTTATTTTTAGTTGTAAAATTGATTTGTACACTTTTGATTGGTTGATTTTGAGATGCATGTGGTCAAGAACTTGTTCTGTGGTTTTAAATATTCTGCTGATGTTTTGATTTATTTCTGTTAGTATTTTATTTTTTTTATGAAAAAGGGCTTACGATGTCATGGAAGATTATTTATTGTTCTTATTGCTTTTCTGGATAATTATTATGTTTTGTAAGTGAATGTATGCTGCAGCTCCCATGCTATTATCCCAAATCTCAAATGTGAGGAGAAAAGAGTGGTAGGCAGTGAGTGCAGCTTTTATCTGAAATGGCTCTTATTCTTCTTAAGCGTGGAAATTTAGTGTGGCTAAGCAGTGGCTGGCTGACTAGAGGAAGGTGAAGGGCAAATCAGGTGTACTCCACTATTTAACAGGAAAAATCGTTTAAATATTTATTCTTAAAGCGTGGACAGAAATTTCAGATACTGGATACATTGATTGTTTATTGATGATATGAGTATTTCTCTAGGGAAGTGGGAATACATTATAAATAGTTGAAGCGTAGTCATCACAGATTGCAAGTTCTAGCAGGGAATTAAAAATGATTGTAATATTGCAAATAATAATATGTTGAATTGAAACATTGAACTACTACCGTACTAAAGGGACACTAATAGCATATAGAAATTGTTGCATAACATTGTTTTGTAGAATTAGATCAGTAAAAAAATATACAACTATTTAAATTAGTTGTTAGTTCTTTAACAATGTACATAATCAGGTCGTGTGATTGCAAAGTAGGCCTAAAACAGAATACAATAGTTGGCATACGGGTCTAATGATAGCTGAACAACAGCTGGTCTGCTGTCTGGCCGGCTCTACGCAAGTGGCAGACTTTGAATATACACTTCTGGCGTCACTCGTTGCTATAGCAGCAGCCCCTTTCTCGCCCTCAGCCTCCCTACATTATAAAGCGTCAAGAAGGCCCGAGCAAATCTCTTCACCTACAGAAGGATTCGGTCTTACGAAATAGCCAGTGGCAACCATAGAGTTGACTAACTCTCTGTGGCGACTATCGAGGCAATCATCGATTATTGCTGTCGAGCTTGTATCTTACTCACTGTCGTCGTTGATATGTGATCCCACAGACTGCGGATGAATTAAATGTTAAAGTTTAATTTTTCCCTCTAAAACATAGGTGAAGTGACCCTTACTCCTTCACCTGAGAGGCATGCTGTGGCTCAGAATTGTAAGTTTGTAGTCGTTTCTTCTATATACTTGTTATTTTAGTTGTAAAATTGATTTGTACTTGATTGGTTGATTTTGAGATGCATGTGGTCAAGAACTTTTATTTTGGTGCTAAATGAATTTGTAATGCAGGTGTCTATGCTGGTTTGTGTTGTAGGGTTATTCTGGTTGCAGGTAGTCTATCTTGGAATAAGTTATGCTGTATTAAAATATTCTGAAATTTGTTCAGGTGCTGTTAGGGTTTAAGTGTGTTTATATTTAGGTCACCCATGATTATGGTGTTTTTATTTTTACTGGTATAACTAGTAAGAAAGTTGTCTAGCCGGTTTAGAACATTTTCTATGTCTCCTGTAAGGGACCGGTAAATGCAGACTACTATGTAGGTAGCAGATGTCATTTTAACTTCAGTGGCTGCTAGTTCACAGATTAGCTCTTCTGAATGGTTTAAGGTGCTTATTTTCTTTATTTTCCATATTGCACAGTAGTTTGTTTTGTTAGGGTTAGGTATGCTGTCATGTTGTAAATGTTAAGTTTTCTTGAATTAAATAAGGGGCTAATATGGAGCTGCACGAGTGGACAGGTTATTACATTCTCCATGTCAAACATCAACACTGGGATGTCGCTCTCTTTGTCTTGTTTTGCATTTGCTCTCATAGAGGTTTTTTCCGTGATGTGATAATCATATTCATCTTGTGCTTTGGGTTCAACTAAGCCATTCTTTTCCAACATTTTATAAGTTTCACAGACATCACAGCGATCGCTCTTTGGTTGATGAAAACCTAAATTGTAACTGGTCACAAATATTCTATGGTACATGGACTTTTTCACAGGAATAATTGTGCTCAGTACAGTATTCCTTATAAAGGTCCATTTTCGATATACTCAAATTTGAACCTAAATACTCTCGTTGGGCCTGCGCTCGACAATAGTGAGATTCAATTCTGGGAAAACTCTGGATGTGCTCATGCACAGAGTCAACATTACCAGTTGGGAGTTCTTGATTTTCTTGCTAATGGTAATGGTGGTGTGTACACCTTATCTTTGATGTATCCCAACAAGAAAAATAACAGGGAGTGTTATCTGAAGATATTGGAGGCCAGTTCAGTTGTACGTCATCATTAGGGCCTCCGCGCCCGATGCATGTCCCAAGCACAAATGATGTGCACGAGTAACACTTTTTTACAAATGCGGCCATTTATTTAAAAGTTAAATTACTACTTGCGATTAGATTAGTTACTAAGAGAATTTTCACTAAACCTGGTTCTAAGAATTGGTTCCACACTAATAAAAAGAAATGGTTAATGAGATAATCCATTACACAACAAGCTTTACTGTCTTCAAATTCAACCATTACACAATCATTAACAATTGACTTTACAAACAGCAGATAGGCACTAAAACCAGTACAAATAAAACTTGATGAATTTTTCTTTCCAATGGTACCAGTTAAAATGGTCTAAAAGCAAATCTACCCAGTTATACTTAATCATAATCAGGAACATCATTCGTAATAACCCTGTATATGTGTCTATTGTTCTGCATTTGTTCATGGCTTTTGTCTAGTATGTGTTTTCTATTTTTCTTTATCCCACATTTTTCCCCCAATGGTTTTGTATATTGTCGCTTGCTTTCTGTAATTTTTTTCAGTTTTGGTTTCTTAAACAAATTTCTACTAAAACTTCTTGTGTTGTAAAATAAATTTTCTGTACCTGAAGTGCCACTCCTTAAATAAAACAATCTCAATACTTTAAATATAAATAAACTTTGAACTGGCATTACATTCAGTTGGATGTATAATGGAAGACTACTATCTGTAATCCTTTTCTTAAAATGATACGAATATAGACATTCTGAGTGACTCTTAGTCTGTTTATCAAATATTTAAAAGTTCCACTAACATACAATTTCTTATTGTAGCCATGTGAGTGTTAACACAAAATAAAGTGATCTCAGCAAGGGCCGTTCTTAATAGTTACGAGAAGGAAG